>QANY01012071.1:527839-672839 GCA_003255025.1 Datisca glomerata | reverse complement strand
TCCCGACATGCTATGGTGCCCCGGGGTGGGTAGGAGTGGGTCGAGTCCGTATTGCCGTGGAGCAATAGCCACATCCAGATTTTATCTATCTACTCGGCAATTCATCTGGTGACTTCAAGGTTACCAAAGAAGCCCCAAGAAGCATCAAACATTTCCGATGAGATCCATGGAGCAATTCTTAGCTAGTAAGCACTAGCTCCCAGTGCGACTTCGTAAAAAGCAAGAAAAGAGAAGATCAAAGAGAATGAAACGCACGTAGTGGTGATTATAGCGGTTCCTTCTGATCCTAGAAAATGTCCAAAAAAACCTGCTATGGAACTACCAGGCAGGGGCAAAAATACGATAAGTAGATACATAATTTCGAGTGTGATCAGAAAACCAAAAATGAGACAATGATGGAGCGGCCTGTGAGAGATTGATCGACTTCCGAAGAATGATCGACCAAAGGAATGAGTCACAAGGTGAATTGCAAGGACCAACAACAAAAGAGAGGCATTTTCGGGGACTAGCTCGCTTCCCATTACTCAATAGGCAAGGTCCTATTTCATATGGAATTGTTTTAGTTAGATCGTACCCCTCCACTTTCTTATGTGAAAGAAGTGCTTGCTTTATGAAACTTCAACCAGATCAGAATACGAATGAAATAAAAAAAGGCCATCATTGGGGAAAACAATGCAATAGCTTCGGTTAGAGCAAAGCCCAAAATGGCATGACCAAATGATTGTTTAGCCAATGATGGATTTCGCGCCACAGAATGGATCAAAGAACTGAACACGTTTCAAATACCGATAACAGCTCCCGCTGAACTAATTGTAGTAGCTCTAACACCAATTGATTTTGTACCTTCTAACATCTCAAGATGAGAATTCTCGTCAAGCTTTTTTATTCACGATTTTCTGTTATGGATTCCTCGTCGATTCTTCCCCTCGTTCCTTTTATATTGGACATCTCACTTGGAATGCAATGCATTCTTTTTTCGATCTTGTACCCACGAAGAGGTACACTGAACACCGACCCAATCTCGATTAAAAAAGAAAAAATGTGTGCAACTACATCAAAAACCTCTATTCCTGAAGTAAACTCTAGTCGCTCTCGCTCCACTCATATACTATTCAAAACTGAGAAAACAATAAAAATATTCTCTTATGAGAAATCTCGATCAACAATAACAAAAAAATTTCTATAAGAACAATAACAAAAAAGGAAGACAAACCAATGGCGTATTCAGAACAGACAAGTGGTAGCTAGCAGTTCTTGTCTTACAGCTCTTCCTTTAGCAGCCAGACAGATGTGACCTTCTGAGTACCTTAGTTTAGGTCAGGCAAGGTTAGCAAAGGCAACTATTGGTTGGGGTGCGAACTCATACCTGACGTTGCTCTCTTCCGCTTCTATCTTTCTGTCACCTTCTGCTTTACTTGACTAAACCCCGCTTACAGCTTTAGGGCAGGTGTGCATTATAGCTTGGACAACAGGCTCTTCCAGATCTATGCTTATGGTTGCTTCTTCAGAAATATTATGACGTGTGCCCCTATGATCGTGATCTAGGAGGTTTTTATCCCACTTTGTGAAAAAATCGATATACACCAAGATGTATTCATGTCCAATTGGATGCCTTCGGCTTAACCTTCTAATGAGATCTAGGCAATATACAGAAAACGACCATGGGGTGGTTTGGGTATGAAGCTCCGTCAGTGGCACGTGGATCAAATTTGCATGCACTTTTGTAGCATCTCTGAACAAAGTAAGAAAGCTTCCCTCTCCATCATACAAGAGTAATATCCTAGGCGAAGTATTTTTTTGGCAAGCCTGTACCCATTCATGTGTGAACCTCAGACTTCTTCATGCACCTGGATGATCATCTCTTTGGCCTCCCTTTCATCTAGACATTTCAACATTCTATTGTTGGTTGACCTTTCTATCCCCAACAGATTACGAACTACATGGCTAGTCTCTTAATCGTCCACTGATCTCTCGACCTAGCATCAGAGTGGTTGCTCTCGTACCTATGGGTACAGACTCAAGTGGCAGATTCAAATGAATGAGTTTAGAGGGATCAGTTGAATGTCTATAGATCATCATTTAAATATGAAGTGGATTCCAGGGACAACTGCTTCTATAAACACAAGAAAAGGTCTTGTGGACTTATAAACAGATTGAGAACTTGCTAGTGCACGCTTCGCCTGCTCAACGAGGCACCTCAATGAGATGAGATACCTCCTTGAGGATGAGGGGAATCATGGTGCCACCTAGAGGCGATAGGGGGGACAAATGCGCGGTCTATGTGCCTAAATATGGAAGAAAGGCCTTCACCACTGCCTTTCGAATGAGCCATTCACCACGGAGCTTGGGAAACTTCAAAAAGGGATGGCAAGGAGCTAGCAAGCTCAACATCCGGCTAAAGACACATCAATTTGAAAAAGCTCAAACTCTGCAAGGATCCGGGTGTGTGGACCAATAAGTAATAGAGCTACGTACTATTCATACAATCATATAGCTCGAGAAAGTTATTTTTTTCTACGTATCCAAGTCGTACCTGCCAATCAAACTGGCCCCCTTAAAGAGCTTCTTAGTCTGCTTATATTTTCGACTATTTTAGAATGACTGAATTTTGCAGTTTACTCCTTGAAGACTCTGTGTGCCTCTAGGGTCAGTCTGCTGTCCCAGTTGGCCCTGATTGCGATGAACTTCCACGCCGAGGTTCAGTTACACCATCTCTTGTTCTTGGTAATGACATCTGTCCTTTTGCGCCTCATACGCCGGCTCTAAGAATTCCTTGTCTAAAGACTAGATGTTGGTCATGCTGAGGCATGCCTGATAGTGCTCCTAACCAGGTCCATTGTCGTCAACTATCGATGACCTGCCTGAAGTCTGCTTCCAACGCTAAAAAGTCTTTACTTAGTCTTTCTCGTACACCTGTAGAGCTACTCATCAAGTAAGGTCTCCCTAGAATCTGAATCTCTGAAAAGGTAAATTTCTAGGGAAAACTTCTTTCATATCTATGGTGCCGTAAGCTCTCCCTTGTCACACACGTACGTTGACTTTGGCTCGGCCGAGCATTCAATGGATTCCATAAGAACTAAACCTAAGTGGTGAGTTTCTAAACTTTACTTCCATATGTAATAGCGTGCAGCTTGGCTTATAAGTGAGGGTGGGAGGACGGACGGTACATACATCTATGTATTTTATTGTATGTATGCTCACAACGCACAATAAGTTCTCGAAGAGGCTCCTATCCAAATGAAATGTTTCCGCTTAAGAGGAAGTAGCTTAACCTCTTTCCTTTGTTTTTGGGATCACAAAGCAATAGGGTGAAGAGGAGCCAGTCGTCATCTATCATTTTTTTATTGCCCGGGCAACCTTTTTCATCATTGGATAAGTAGTAGGAGCCGATCCTTCAAACGATCGAAGTGACGCGCGGTGAAATCATAGCTTTTTCTTAAAGAAGCGACTTTCTTTCTCTTACTTGTTCTGAAACCATACTTCTAACATCCACTTCTCAATCTTTGTATATATAGCAAGCAAGAGCACTAGTAGCAACATAACTCCTGATCCAGCAAAAACACGTATGCGCTCATGACCAAGAAGACGGATGTGACAAGGCTAGCGCTCAAGGTTGTCTTGTATTGCACGTTAGCGCTTCCGTTTTGAAGCTGGGCTTTTGAAAAGTCAAACGAAAGATAAGCGAAGAGTAGTGGCTCAGTTGTCTAGCGCGCCGACTGAGAGATAGACCAAATGTTCAACGCTCAATAGAAAGAAAGTTTTTTTCTTGCTTTGATGCTAGTGGTTGGATGGATGACCAGGGTATATAGAATTTTGTATGGCTTGCTCATCATGGTTCCGACCAGCTTGTTTGAATACAACAGGATCCATAGGGCTAAAACCTCACTCGAGAAAGGCTCTAGAGTAGTGAATTAGCCGGATGGAGAATGGGTGGTGGGAGGGACTATATATGGGTAGGTTCCTCTTTGTCTATGGATCGCGAGAACTGGAATCATTGCATGCTTCGTTGTTCAGAGCATTCTTGTAAGCTAGAAAGCGTAATGTTTCACTGAGGATAGGTATTTTCTTAAGAACGATCTGTCATCTATAGGAAGAAGGAAAGATTAAGATCTTGGCCTAATTGTCAAACCATCTATGCTCTATCCATTTCCCGCCCACCTTCCAAAAGAGGACTATCCCTTTTACTTCACCTGATGCGGACTCGTATGCTTCGTAGTAACAAACTTCCTTTATCACTGGCAAACTCTCCTCTGTATGCTTGGGGTGGGGGAATGCCATAAGCGGATTTCTCCTTTCTTGTATGGAAAAAAGTTTGAAAGGGTCGAAATAGCCTATCTTTGACCTGCTACCTCATATGAGATGGAATCGGTCGGGTCAGAAAGAGTTGGAGCAGAAGGGGATCAGAACATTCATTTCTTGGCATACTTAGTATATGCGTCTATGCAGATCTAGCTTTCTTCCTCATCTAAGGAATGAGCGAAGCAGATCCGTTGTTGGCTCATAAAATGAGCTAGTTCGAAAGTTAGCGCACCATTGAGGTTAATATGTTTAGGCACACACACAACCCGTTGCAAGGAAGAAAATAGAAAGAGCTAGGGCTAAGTGCTCGAGTTACGATTGTGTACTCAGAGTTGTCAGTCGAATAAACATTCATGTGACCTGAAAGGGCAGACCATAAGCCATATGAAAGGAGAAACCAAATAAATCCTTAAGCATTCTAAAAAGGAAACCATTGACGGAAGAAGAATAGCTATGAATATTTCCCTCCCCATTTGCGGAATTCCTATTGAGAACCATAAGGAACACTAGCACTACCAATGACTGGCTTAAAAATATATAAAAAACTCTTTCCTACTCCACGCAAGTAGTACGGTATGGATACAGACTATAACTCCAGCCTACTGCTCCTTATAGAGTAAGGATTAAGGAATATCAAAGACTCTAATGGACTTAGCTTACTCGTGTAACAACTTCATATCGTCTTGCTACCTTGACTTCAGGCTTTGAGTGTAGACCTTTGTCCTATTCTTTTCTCGTAAACTTGGCTATTTCCATATACCTCCTCTTTTGGGTAGTCAAATATGAAGTGATATTAATTCCTCCTTATGGTATCGTATTCTCCCATTCACGCCATCGAGAGAGATTTGAGGTTCCGTAAATAACTCAGCAAGTGCTTTCTAAGAGAAGAAGAAAATGAAATACGAACAACCGTGTTGGTCGTAATAGATCGACTTTCATGCTAGTTCTTGCTCTAGCATGAAAGTTCCATTTCAGGGAAGGACGACATGGGTTTAATCTAGTCTTTTTAGTAGGAAGTGGCTATAGCCTATCTAAACAAACTAAATAAAGAAGGGTGCTAGCTCCCGCCTAGGTCAAGGGTCTCCCCGATATCTTTTATAGAAGAGGAAGCAAGGTTTTGGCTCACAATAAAGCTTGGGCCCTGATCGAGCAACTAGTAGTCCTATCTATCTACCTCTCCAGACACAATATCTTGAGTACCTATGATGGTGACCACATCTGCTGGCATGTGATGTTTGGACATAGAATCCAG
This sequence comes from Datisca glomerata, assembly GCA_003255025.1. Lineage (NCBI taxonomy): Eukaryota > Viridiplantae > Streptophyta > Magnoliopsida > Cucurbitales > Datiscaceae > Datisca > Datisca glomerata. Next base: position 667,288 of record QANY01012071.1, on the reverse strand, counting down.
TCCTTGTGAATGGGCAGAGCCAGTGCTCTTATTTTACCACAGTAAGGACGATTGCTTCCATTACTGGCCAGAAAGACCCCAAATTCTCCTTTAGGTGCTTCAACTACGGTATAGGTGGAAGAAGCTGGTACGGAAAAACCTTATGTATAAAGTTTGAAATGGTGAATTGAGGCAGAGTAGACCGATGATGATCCTGTAGTCATTCGGATGACTATTGAAAGAAAAAGCTTGCATCTGCTCCCCCTATTATAATATAACCACCCCATCTCTCTCCAAACCTAATGTGGTAGTTTCCCATCATAGGGATTTCTATCTATAGATTGAGCCATTACCAATGAATGTCTTCATTTAGAACTTAGTTGACTGCTTCTATAGATAAGGCGGAGCATCCTTGGCTCAGCATTATAGCACATAGGACTTCAGCGCTACTACAACACTTCACTAACTCGAAGCGCCTCGCTATGAGAATGACGATTCGCTAACGCTCTAACCGTTCGCTTTCTCTGTAGCAAAAGCGCTTCTCTATGCCCCTTAAGTAAAAAGACAAAAAAGAGATTCTGTGTTTTATTGCTCCCGTTTCCTCACATCTGTGCTCATCAAGCCAACTTTGCTTTTTGGTAGTTGAAACAACGGTTGAAGCGGACATTACGAAATGACAGCATCGACGATATATTTATATATATACACGGTCATGGTTATCCCAGACTGCGTTCCAAAAAAAGTGGCCTACTTGAAAGAAAGGGCGGGCACTCCCATGTTTCAACCCTACTATACTGACTATTTATAGTTGTGGGACACTGTATACTTACAGCCTCTATGATAAGCAAGTGAATGGGGCCGGTGCGTGGCGAACGAAATGGTTCATCAAGCCATTTCTCGCCTCAACCCCTAAATTAATAGGAAGAGGGGTACTTTACAAATAGAGGGTGATTGCTTCACACCTGACTGTGATAGCCCTCTCGATACCTTATTGAAGCTTTGTAACTGGTGGTCGCTTTCCCGTCGCTATAGTTTTTTCCCAGTGCACGAAGCCCCAATGAGGAAGATCTTAGTGCTTTCTCATTGGGTCAAGAATGATAATCCCTCTTTTTGTGCTACTCCTACTCCTAGAGCAGGAAGAAGATAAGAAAACGTTAAGCGTTCTCTTGGTTTTCCAACCACTTGCTTCTAAAGGCTGCCCTCTCTCGGCTGGATGTTAGTCCAGCCTACTACGAGGATCTTGTATCCAATAACCAAACCTAAAAAAAGGGCATAAAAAAGCCTTGTCTAGGTTGGAGCTATGAAGCTGACCTTCTTATTATGAAAATGGGAAAGGGCTTTTTCAGTTGATGCGCAGGAGCGCACTTCCGTTTTCCCTTTACTAGTAGGGGGTCTCGTGGTTCCTATGCCACCGCGTTTCTTGGTCCTTTTCTTTTAGTGCTTTGACCTGAAGCGAGAGCTTCTAGCTAGTTTAGCGGATAAGATGGCTACGCTCCAGCTCACTGAAGAATGGGATGGCAGTGGTACGCCGGCTAGCTCGTTCTGATCTTGGACGTAGTACATTGGAATCCTGAAGCACCATCATGAAGGGTACCGCGCGTTCGCCTGCGGTGCGATAAAGCACCAGCCTGCTGTGTCAGCAGCCAACTCTGGCGTGTCAACTTAGTTATCCTCATAAAGCCACTTACTTAATGTCTAGCTTCCCAACTGGTAGATGATTCATTTTCCCCAGATCAATGAAGAAGGGAGAAGTCAGATGATTCTTTTGAAGAACCGAAAGCAAAGCGCTATGCCGGGGAGGGGGGACAGGAAAAGAAACGGCTCTGAAGAAAGAAACGAAAGTTCCCAATGCTTGTCCATGCCGAACGAGATGTGTTAACCTCGGGATTCTTTACTCCTAACCCCACAAGGTTCTGAGATGGAGCTTAACCTGAGTGTCGGTTAAGAACGCCAATGATCTATGTTTCACACAGCAGACGATTCCATGGATAGTTTCATTCGACATCGTGATGGAGGACGTAGCTTACGATCATCATCTTTGATCATGCCACTAGGCATTTGATTAGGACATTGCACAATGATTCGAACACTTTATCGCATCTCTTCGATACGGATACAGTAACGATCATAGCGATCTCCTCTAGTACCTACCAGTATGTGATGATCCAATTGGTCATGAACATCGTAAAATGCTGCTCTTTGCAAATACTAGCATACCCCTGGTTGGGATGGGTAGGCCCACCACCTCACTTTCACTAAGGCCCGGGCCAAGTCAGTGAGGGCCCTATCGGGCTCCCCCCCAAAAAAAAAACAAACTGTACGTTAGAGTTTCCCTTCATACAACTCGAATCATTCTCAAACTCCCCAAGAGGCATCCTTTCCTTGTTTGTTGGGTTGGTTCACGCGCATGCAAATGAGCACCGACCGCAACAACAGGGAACTATGACCAATAGAGTCAGACACTTAGCTACATCCTCACGTAAAAGGAATGTGGTTCTGGTTAAGGCTTTCTTTCCTTTATTAGTAAAGAAAGGGGGCGCGGGATGTTCGTAGAGTCAGTGCCTTACGTACCACCACAGGACTTGTCATTCTTGGGTGGATCCCGCTCCTAAACATCAGGGATAGGGGGAAGGTGGCCGAGTCTATCATATCAAAAGGGTTTTAGAAAGAGAACCCGAGTTGGTGGCTGGGGCCCGCCTGATTCGACCTACTTTTAGATAACAAGAAGTCAAGCTTATCTACTTTGATTAAGGAAAAAGCCAAGTCAGCCACCAACTCGGTGTAGGTCACGTGACCTACAGCTCGGCCTTCGCTTTTTAAAGCTTCCTCCACCCACATCTCTATGTGGCCGTAGCACTTCCATATGGAGAAAGATAGGCTTACCATGTTTCATCAATAGCACTTAACCTATGCTGATTTTACGGACTGTGCTCCACCCTGGTGAACTTATGCGGTTCCGACGTGCCCATATTGCTATCGATGTCTTCATGTCGCACGACCTCTTAACATTACACCACTGAATCCCCAATTCTTTGCTTGTTGTGCAGTGGCAGTACAATTATCCACTAATCGTTGTTTCCAGATATGGTTGCCGGTTGACATCTCTTCTAATTTGTCGATGCGAGAAGCAAATTGTTGTGTGAAGGAATCAATATATCGACATAAGCCAAGAGGCAGATCTTGTGCCACTCCACCTCGTCATATAAAACTAGAATGCATCCGGGCTCCAGAGACTCTTTCATAGAATTCCAACAATTTCTCCCGCTCCTCAGAACCCACAGGGACGGGGTTGATGCTCCCACATCCATAGCATGAGTAGTTAAAGCAAGTGAATGATTTGAAATTCGAGTGATTTCACAGAATAACACTCATATATATTGAGCTCGTAATGGTACCTCACAATTCAAAAGTCTCTCTACGGCTGAAGAATGAGCGTGTTCTTGGGCCATCGTAGAAACATAGATAGGGTCAACGACGGAACGAACAACGAAACTTGACGACAGCTTTTTCATAAATGTTCACTTGCATCACATACACAAGTGCTCTATGAACCGTGCAATAAGGTCACCCATAACACGACTCTCCCAGTTAAGTGACCTTAGCTCCAGACCATGCTATTCAATGATATTGGAAAAATGCCAGCGTAACGTAACAACTAGTATTGAAAGTTGGTCGCCTTTTGAGGGAGGGAAAGCGTTTCAATAGGAGTCCTACTTCCCTCTTTGCGACCTCATCACTTCAATTCAAGTGCAAAGCTCTTTATTTCTTAGTCATCGGGCGGGAGCACATCACCCAGCTGTGAAGGTTTCAATATCCATCTCCGCAGATATTTCTAGATCGTGAGACATAATGTTCTCTACGACCCTTGAATATCTTTTCGCCATTTCTGGAAAGTGCACGGATAGCCGCCCTTCCCCCTTCTCACAATGTTCTCGAACTTGCTAACGAATCAAAGTGTGAATGGCACTTTGAAGTTCCTCTCGTTGGGGGTCAGCGTGGGGAACTTCCACCGGTTCTGGAGCCAGCGGAATCTGAATGACCTTCCTCTCACGGTTATAAAAGTGGTTAACCATCTCAAAAAAATCCATCCGTATCATCTATCCGAAAACGTGTCTCAACTATAGCCAACTCCCCAGTTACCCTATCGAAAAACCAACCCTAGTAACTGGATTCTAGAAACCAAGTGACACACTAGGGCCATGGGTCATGAAAGAGGTTGACCCCCATCCCCATCACCATGTATGGCCAATGAACTCCTCGCTTTACTTTAGTCCGTTCTTTTTCTTCTTTAGGCTTGGGTCGATAGTAGCCGTGGTAGTAATGTCCTGGAGCCCGTCTACCGACCCGAGGTGCTGATCGGGAAAGTCATAAAGGGACGTTAAACGTCATTCTAGAAGGGTGTTACCACAAAAAAGAAAAGCATTTTTACTTTATTCTCAAAAACTACAACGATTGAGTCTGGTTATAGGTACCCACCATTCTTAACATTGCCAAAATAAACCCTCATGGCCCAATCATGTATAGGCTGTACCAAGGCCTGATACAAGGGTGAGCCAATAGGGAAGAAACATTTTCTTCTGTGCTTCCTCGACCTTCATTCCCATCCTGCCAAGTTGAGATTGCCAGTGCATTGTATCTAACCACACTACGGTAAATCGATACAAGTAGCTAAATAGCTTGCTATACCATACAAAGGAATTTCCGGTCGAACGGTTAGGCAAGACTACGACGCCTGGGTAAAGATCCCGTTGACCAAATAAAATGTCGGGAGTTTCACTTAACCATTCCCCTCTTGCAGCTAAAGTGATATCGGCTGTAGCATCCACCGGTAATGTTTGGAAGAGGGTAAGCTTTCTATGTGGATAGAACATATCAACATTGCATATTTTAAAGAAAATATCTATGAAGAATCTTGATTGTGTTAGGTCTTGAGGAGCAGGATGGCCGAAGATCAAAACCTAAATATGCTAGGGGTTGATCATTAAAGCCAGGGCAATAACGATGATGGGATTTGAGCACTAATGTAGCTAACAACCATCTTCATAGTCGATTCATTAGGTTCATCACCTTCTACCCAACTAGTGGAGGTATCTACCATTTTCTCTGTCTGTTAAGCCTCATTGCTATGGGACTTCCTAAATAAAACCGCAATCGTAGTTTATCAACCACTCACAAGACCACCGAGATCTTTGACTTAGCTCACAAAGGTAATCCACCCGGCCCTTCCCCAACCTATACAAGGGGAGACAAAGTCCTCACTAAATCATAACACAAGCTAACCATTCCATCTATCATATCAGTCGAGTCAATCTGATTCATTCTTATCTATAGATAACGCAAGAGAGAACTTATTACTTTGTGGATGGAGAGGGATTCGAACCTCCAGTATTCCTATCAATACTTCGATTTTCAAGACTGACTCTTTCAATCCCTTAGACATCCATCCCCTTCGCGCTTCGCCCGCCCTATCTATCTGTGAGCTGGCAGGTAGGTGCTTATCGATGTGATTCGCTACGCTTGCTTGCACCTATCGGTGGACTCTATTGCCTGCCGGTTAGTGAAACTTTTCCGGTAGTACGAATCGCTACGCTTCACTTCTTTCTATATGATAATATGCACCTTGGTTGTTGTTCTCTCTGAGGGTAATAAATAGCTATAAGAGAGTGAAGAACGAATGATCCTCCAAATAAAAAGAGTGATTGAGTTCGACTCAAGCAAGTGAGTGAAAAGCGTGGTAAGAGAGCGAGTTCGACTCGCGAATAATCAGCAAGTGAGGGACCAATCCTTTTTTACGCCAGTACTGTTGCGAGACTGCTACTTGGCGGCTCACGAGAAACATATAGACTAAGGTTTCCCATCACTCCCTCGCTCTTTTTTGAAGGATTTTTCTATTATCTTTCTAGTATGGTTCCCCTATAAGAACAGTGAACACCCAACTTCATAGAGCAACCCTCTCCCGAGCCCAAAACATAGTGTGGAATCTGAATCGCTTCATCGAGCACCATTTCTTTTAGATAGAAAGGTTCTCTAACTCTATTGGATCAAGTCATAACCTACGCCTTCTACTAGTATACTAATATGGAGATACTAAGCTTTATTTCAGAGATTGGACTCTCTTACTATGATTAGCCCCCACTATTAAGAAAAGAAGCAGTTCCTGAGCCAGGTTCCCTGGATCTGCGTGTTCCTAGTCGGGCATAAATGGATGAATGAAGAAGGGGGCGGGTAGCACTATAAAGAAAGAAGCCTGGCCACACACACTTCTTTTTAACCGACTAAATTCGGATCCACTACACGGCTAGAAGAAGAGAAAGATTGTGAAAGAAACCTAAACCTACTCTACTTTGATTCAAAAGGCTTGGAACCCTATCTTACTAATAAGAAGAAAAAGGGGGATGCGTTCAATGAATGGATCAAAGAAGGAGGCTTTATCTATGTCATCCTATATAAGGGAAGAAGCCTGCCCGGGTAGACTGAATGAGCTTTTGCTCTACCTATCCTTCTACTTCTTATTCTAGGGGTCATAAATACATATGAACCGCCTACTCTTTCATTTTAAGCCCTACCATTCTATTTAATAAAATGAAATATGCTTGCCCTCACTAATAAAAAAAAGCAACCCCTCACATTCTGTTACCTACTTTTACTCATATCTTCAATATACCTCAAAGACAAGCACAGAAAAGGATATTCAATCAAAACCAGGCTGGCTCTCGCCCTATCTAAGCAAGTTTCTCCTCTCATGTACGGAAGTAATCTTTTAGTCTATTTCAGTTCCTGTGTCTATCACTATCACCCTATTCTCTTCTCTCTCAATTGCCTATTCTTTATAGATGAGGGGGAGTACCTTAGCAGTAGCTTCCAACACTTAATATTGACCTCCTCAAGTGCTAGATATGAATGTTTTATGAATTTTATATGAGACTACTTACTTACCTAAAATGCACTTCTTACTTACCAAAGATGTTTGCTGAAGGAACTGACCTAAGCATAGCTCTCTCTCTCAAATACAAATGCCAAGAAAGAGATTCCTTGGATAAGTGGACAATTCCTTTCATTTATCTTTTAAGGCCTTTGTCCTACTTATAGTATCAGTCCTCTAGCCCATCGAAATTCATGTTTTTATTAACCAACAACGCATGCACTTTGTTGACACTAAAAATAAGGTTCTTCAATCAACTAGTGCAACTGAAGGCACTCCTACTCTTACTAGAAGTCTAGTCTCTCTCAGGTCTAGTTTCAATCTTGAACTTACTTACTTTACTTAATAGGCCGGAAGAGAGAGATACTAAGAAAAGCCAATTTCATGCCCTGTCTCAAGAACCAGACTAAAAGAGATCTCACATTCGACGATTGAACTACACTTTTATATCAAGATTGGAACTGGATTTAAACGTTTTTTGATCCTGCTTAGAGCTGGCTTTCACCCCACTTTCACTTTCATATCAGGGACGTCGACTTGCACTTGTAATAGCTAATAAAACTTTCTGGAATCCTTGCTTCTGGCTTATATTCACATAGGCCACTCATAAGAATAAGACGTTCAACTCCCTAAAACACGTATAATTTAGAGACTTATAATATCAGTGCCTTGGGTAAATGCTTACCTTCGGGATAATCTTACCGAACGAGTTTCAAACATGTCCTCTTCACTTCCCAAGATATTTAGGGAAAGGGCCTTGTCGGCCATCGCTTGCTGACAACAGAACACATCGTCAATTCAATTAAAAAGTCCTCGCGTTGAACTTAGTTGGGAAGGTAGGTGTTCGGCATGTCCCTTTCTTGCGAACGTCTTTAGTAGGGTGGTTTGGAGATCCCATTCCTCACATTTACTGTTGTCCCCAGACTTCAGTCTTTCAACACTTTGATACTTTCTAAATAGTCAGGCGTGTCCTATCTCCAGCAAGTGTGTGATCCACCAATTCACTGAGTGGCTCTTTCTTCTCGCTAGAGTCTCTATCTCTTAAAGCCCTATCTTCCTTCCCCCTGTTTACCGATTGAAGAAAGCCTTATATGGTCTCAAATAAATGATAAATGCCTTTTGTTCTTAGTCAAGCCTAAACGCCTTACAATCTTTCGAAAATGCTCACGAGTAAGAAAATGGATGCGCTTTGGCTAGTGATTGTGAGGCCCCAATTCTTGACTGGAGGGGACACCAAAGGTCTCTGCCCTTCCATCCCTTGGATAGATAGAGAGGGAGGGCAAAGCTTTTTTTGGTTTTTTCATGTTGTCAAAGAGTTGAACAATGGTTTTTTCGTGTTGTCAAAGAGTTGAACAATGAAAATAGATGGTGAGTGCCTAATCGAATTGATCGGGTCATATAGGAACAAGGTTCAAGTCTACCGGTCTATTAGGATGCCTTAGCTGCATACATCATTGCACTTCCACTTGACACCTATCGTAATGATAAACGGCTCATCTCGCCGTGACCTTCTCTTGAATTCTCAAAACTTCTGTGGCTCCATCCCCGCAGGCGCAGAGAACCCATCGCTGTCTCAGCTGTGCTACCGGAGGCTCTAGGGAAGTCGGAATAGGAGAGCACTCATCATGGGATGGGCTTACTACTTAGATGCTTTCAGCAGTTATCCGCTCCGCACTTGGCTACCCAGCGTTTACCGTGGGCACGAAGCCCTCATCCAAATGAGTATTTTATGGAGAGCCGATAAGGAATTCTATTAATAACTGGCCATTTTGATACTTTGGAACAACTCGATGAATTTAGTAGATATTTTTAGGAGGACTCAATGACTATAGATAAAACTTATCCAATTTTTACAGTGTGATGGTTGGCTGTTCATGGACTAGTTGTACCTACCGTTTCTTTTTTGGGGTCAATATCAGCAATGCAGTTCATCCAACGATAAACCTAATCCGAATTATAGAGCTATGAAACAATCAAACCCGAACGAATAAAATGTTGAATTGAATCGTACCAGTCTCTACTGGGGGTTATTACTCATTTTTGTACTTGCTGTTTTATTTTCCAATTATTTCTTCAATTAATATTAATAGATGAAAAGAAAATACTAAATAAAAATACTTAATAATAGTCAGAATTATCTTATCCCATTCGGAAGGATATCATCTCATAATTATCTATGACTGTTTATGTCTCTAGCATGACCACTTGATGAAATGTGGAGGGAAGTGGGACAAATGCGCAATGACTTTCGCGTAAGTTTCTTAATCCCTTGCTTGTAGCTTTCGAGCCGGAGCTTGCTGGGTAGGGAAGTGGTCCGTGAAGGTGAAAGAACAATAGTGTTAAACAAGTAGAGTAGTCAAGCTATAGAGGCTAAAAAAAAGCAAGAAGCAGTTTTCGTTCGATCAACGGAATCAATCGTACAATCACTACTGTGGACTGGTCTTCATAAAACACCTTTGGGTAGCAACTACTATTGGGATCCAATTCTGAGATCAATTCGACAATGAAAGTCTTCAAGCAATGATCTTATCTATGTCATTTCTCTTTACGTGATACAAAAGACGACTTTCGAGAGTCAGTTAGCCCTTTGACCTCGTCTCTAAAAAAAGATGCTGTGTGGGCAAGTCGATCAAAGTCAGAGCGTGGAGGGAATGTTTAATATTGTTGCAGTACAACTTTTCATTACTTGTTCGGTATTTCAATAAGTAGTCAGCTATGGGCTAAGAAGCGGTTGGTGATGATAACACCAAATATTTTTATGCGTCTATTCCCTATTTGATCTAGTAAGGGGAAGGCCTATAATGGTATGAGAGTTTTGAAAGATGAAAGGGGTAACCCTCCATGAAAAACATGAAGAGATAGCTGAGTTTGCCGTTGACTACTATCAAATAATGGTTACTGCTGAACATAGGATAGAGATCAAAGAGGAAATCTGGCCAAGGAGAGTACTCTAAGAAGATTCTAAAAGGTGGCTGAGCATCCCCATCTCATTAAAGAAGTTGATAAAATACTTAGAAGCTTCCTATGGAAAGGAACTGAAAATTAGAAGAGCTTCCTCCCGGTTAGCTGAACTAAGATGTGTGTACCTAAGGAGGAAGGGTGCTCGGGGCTTCACAATCCAGAACTTCTCTTTCTCAGCTCCTTCCTTGGAGTTAGCAGCACAAGGGACAAAATTAAGGGATCCTTTCTTGACAACTTTCACGAAAGATAGCACCGGAGGTCTATTGTCCAATATAGGAGACAAGACAAACGAAATCCCTCTTTGCTCTATGAAAGTCCTTTTTCCAATACTTCTTTCTCTCCTTCGGATCCTCGCTCCACCACCACTTCTTTCCATTATTTCTTGTCTTAGGGGGGCCTCATTCAATCTCGTATTGCAGAAAATCAAAGAATTTTATGCTTCAGAACTACGGAGATAGGTGACTTTATGCAATGACCCTCCACCTCGTTGAGAAGAGTGAAAGGAAATATCAAGCCCTAGAGTAAAGACCAACTAGCAGCTTATCAACCACCGAAAATAGACTCATGTTGATGATCCCATGGTCAAGTAAGAGGACGACTGATTCACCTCAAAAGAAAAATCTCGCCTCTCAAGTAACCCAAACGATTCACGTTAAAGAAAAGACCACCCAACCAACAAAGAGCGAGGTCTTTTAGCCAAGTACTTCACAAAAAGAGTGGAAGGCGAAAGGAACTTACACAACATTCGAGGATATTTTCATTACTAGATAAGTGGCTCATAAGAAGAATCAAACCTCCAGTCGATTCTATGTCATGGATGACTAGATAAGTCACAAGGCCTATCCTTTTTCAGGCCCAGGTCATCTAGTCGGGGTCGACCACAATTTCTCAAGTAAGAAAGAGATAGAATTTTACTAATTGGAAGGAAAAGGAAGGCTTTAATCCATTGTGATTTGGTTCCTTGGTGTGGAGAGATCTCTGCCATAAAATAGAGAGCTCGTATGCCTTATTTTGCAGAGCAAAGAGCGACGTAATTCCCCATTCATTCGAAGTATTATTTTAGAATAGAACGGAGGCATTCTGAGCCGACTACTACAACTATATGCACATCTAGTGCAGTGGCTTGGAAGCAAGCTACCTTGACCATATTCTGAAGTTCTAAATAATCTACTGATCAAACGATGTAGGCGCGGGCTACTCTACATTCAGCCACGACACAGTGACCCTCGAAGTGATCTTTTTCTAGTTGCGAGATGAAATCCGGCAGCCAATTGTTTGCTCTGAATAACCAGCCCTACAATCAACTCAATTCTTCCATAGCATAATGGAACGGGGTTGTGCGCGAGCCGAGTGATGGAGGTGCACAAGAGTACTTCGCACCACAACCATCTCTTTTTTATAGGTTTTATGGACCGATGCCTGCTGCTTCATCTGGGAGAAAAGAAGAAGAGAGATGCCAGTCATTAGAAGGAAGAACTACCATAAAATATTCCTCGTGTATCTTCTGTAGAAAAACTATGAACGAGAGCTAGCAATCTGGACTGTATTGAAAAGGTTCCTGAAACACAGCATGGAAAAGTCACAATATTAAGAAACGAGGTCCAAAAATGAAGAAGGGGTAGAATTACCGAATGAATACAAGTTGTGGCTAATACCCGAGGCATAAAAGAAGCATTTTCTACTGGATCCTGAAACCACCAGCCACCCCGACCTAATTCATGATGAGCCCACCAACTTCCTGGCAAAATGCATAGGGTTAAAGACCACCGACATATCAAGATCCAAATTCAAATTGGTTCCTGGTCCTAGTCAGAGACCATTGTGTTTGCGCCGGCGATCCAACAAAGAAGTGAAGTAGTGGTCTCTTTCTTCCATTACAAACAACATGATTTGCCTGCTCCCTTCCCATGTCCATTAGCCCTCCTGTCTAGAGCGAAGAGAAGGTGAAAAAGTGCCGTCGAAAAACAGTATGAGCAGGCTTCTATTGCTACGTAATAATAGAGCAGGAGAGCATTTTGTGCCAACATCTTTGAATTTGAGGGTAAAATGATCGCATGTTATACGGGATATGACACATCCAATAGAGCGAAGCAGCGTTCCATTCTTTTTGGCAGCATCCTTCCGAATTGGCGGCGAGTGAAGTGTCACAATCCCATTCATCATTTTTTATCTACATAAGCCAAAACCCATAGCACCGGCGGCGTCTCCGGATAAATGCAAGGAGGATGTATAGCTGATATAGGATCATGTGGAACATGATTTGATTCTGCAAGCGGTTCGGTACGAATGAAGAACAAAAGGATTGGAACTCGCTGATAGGAAAGGAGAGAAAAACAAAGCAATGCTAAGAGTTCCGTCAATCCGCTGTTCATCGATCAACGAAGCTATCTCTTTATCATCTCGTGCCAGATGTAACAAAGGATGAGTCATTTTTCCTTCTCGCGAACCACGAGAGCACCTAGCGCCCAGAGGGGCAAAGCTCATTTTCCTTCAGGGTAAAGCAACGCATACAAAAGGGCTGGCCCATCAAAAGTCTAGTTCCTTCACGAACGAAGTTCAGAATCAACAAGGGTTCGTAGAACGAAGGGAGTGTACAATTAGGGCACAACCTCAGTTTTTTGTTCGTAATGAGGGAGAGATAGAATGGAGTTCTTCACGAAGTTCAAAACAATTGAATAAAAAGTGTTTCTCTATGGCCTCCTCTTTTTGAGACATTATGGCTTTGGGGTCGACCCTGGTAACATAGAAGGAATCCATAAAACTTAGGATCCGACACCATGATAAAATACTACCCTCATGATTAGACCATGTCCCTGAGATTTGATAAAAGAGAGGTGCATTTATGGTTAATACGTTGTAATTGGATAAGTTATCAGGAATATGAAGGAACGAAAGACCAAAAAAGAAAAAAGAATGCACCAAAATGCAGGTGATGCACCAAACGCTGGTGGATGTTTCTTGTTGTAAGTGAATGCAACGAAAAGACCCTGAAATAACAAATAATGAAACAATTCATATATTTACATTTCATGTTCATTTCAAAATATCTTCTTTGTTATTCCCTTCATCCGGTAACCACAGGATGATCCGCAAGAAAGGTGGCAGGATTCGAACCTATGGCTGGCCCGCCCCTAACCTGCTGGGTTGGGTGGCCGGGTTAGCACCCCTCATCACCTCTGTACCCGAAATAGATGCGCTGCACTACCCATCGCGTAACCTTGTCTCCCCTCACCCTCTTCTTCTTATGCCATTACCAATCACGGGTAACCTCGGGCCGACTGCCCCTGACCTTATAAGAACGACTAGCCTTATAACCAAACAAGGACCAGCTTACTTACTTCTCGAGCGAGAGTTCCACAATCCCGACCAGCAACTTCTTGAAAGTAGGGGCATCCAAGCTTGCCCAACCTATACAAGGGGCTTGGCTTGTACCAGGCTCTAAAAGAGTTTTCTTCAAGCGAGCAGTCTTTCTATCTTTTTGGGTTGCATGCCCAAGGTAATGTTTTTTTTTGTAGATTGAGATGGATTGATCTTGGCTATCGTGCCCCTTCCTTATACCAGCTGATGTTATGGCAGTGCCTAATATGAGTTTGCTCCTGCCCCAGATAGCTTCGAGGTTCCCATCGATTATAGATGTTTCAACCACTGAACTTGCTTATGCTCCCCTTTGATCGAGTGCTCTTTCTATAAAAATGATTGAGTGGGAAAAACTAGAATTGGCTTCATTCCTCGGCTTCTTAGGCACATGAGGAACCGGCATAACATCTTTTCAATCAAAGTTCCAATCAAATACAAGTTCTACCAAGGTTAGATCTAAAAGAGAAGCTAAAGTTGAATGATCAAAGTCTCCTTCAGGTTCAATCGGAGAGATCGAAGCGATGTTATCAATTCAACCATTCTCATGGTCTCCCCTAATACTGACCTCTTTTCCAATGAACCGAACCTCGAGACCACATTCATCAAAGAGATATGACCATCTCTCTAGGTTGCACACCCCTTATAAATCGTTATATTCGTTCTTGACAAAACCCCATAGGTCTCTTCCTTTTAATGGACTAGCCGTCCTCTAAGAGTTAACACACCATAGATCAGATCATGAACTCTTTTAGATTCTTAGTTTCACTTGGTTGGGGTAGAGTTTCAGCCTGCCTTCCATAGAATATATAAAACCTTATAGCTGCCTAACCTCCTGACATCCCGGCGAAGAGAGTCATTATTTATGTCACATCCTCGAATTCGAGAGAAGGCTTTCCTGTTATCTCTTAAATTATAGGCATTGAAGTGATCGAGCGAGAGAAAGAAAGAAAACTATTGCACACACCCCTCATTCGCCCTTTACTAATATAATAGAAGGTAAGGCAAAAGTAGCTTAAGCCCTTCCGATCGATCACCCGAGAAGCCCTCGATGAACCGCCTATAGTCTTTTTTCCTTACATAAATAAAGGCTTTTTTTAAGTAGGACTAATCTGAGGAAGTATCATAGTTCATGCATCTTGCGTGGCATCTCCCAGTCCACCACGGCTTACACGCACCTTCTCTTGATCCAACCAACTCATGCCATCTCCAATCCAGTGCCCAAGGAACTAGACCTTATGCAAAGCACCTTTTTACATTATGGTCTGGAACAGAGCTCAATGTGAAAAAAGTGCTCCTCGTCTTCTTCCAATGAGAGTATACACCAAAATCTAATCCGGTCTCTTTAGTATCAAATAGCACAGACTACGAGAAACTTCTCTACGTAGGGGTGAAATAAGTCATTCATCTTTTTGCAAAAGGAGGCATTGGTTATACCAAATGGCATTACTATAAACTCTAATGCTCCAGCCTCACGCAGGCCATCTTGCCCTCGTCACCCTCGGCTATCCGCACTTGGTAGTACCCCTGTCGCCAGTCCAACTTGGTGAAAGACCTTCCCGCACCTAATTGATCAAAAAGTCTGCAATGAGTGGCACATGCTCTTTTTTATTTTGAGTGTTATTATGGGCCTGATAGTCAATACATAGACGGAGGCTTGCGTCATGCTTATTCTGTAATAGAGCTCCTAGTAGAATTTCCAGATCATTGAAGAGGAATTAAAATAGGTACTTTTCCTATAATAAAGTACCTCGATGTTCCCTTGTCCCCCAAGAGAATAAAGAGAGAGCATTGCCTTCCTCTACTGGAGAAAATGATAAAGAGAATCTCAGGTTGGAAGAGAAAATTGTTGTCCTCCGGGGGTCGACTAACGCTTTTTAAACATGTTAGAGTATTCTGATGCACATGTTTAAAGTTTTATCAGAAATTACCTGGCTAGACTTTGGCTACTAATAATGGGATATGACCTTACAATTAGATTGGAGATGATCCATTCTCTCTAGTGAGTGCAGTGAAGGGTTCTCGCCTCACCCATCCGTTTGACTTATGGCATCATCGACTTGCTTTTCAACCTAAGCTCTCTCATAACTAGAAAGAAATACCTCTCTTTCACGATCAGTCTTGACCTTAGATGTAGTAGTCAATCAGTGGGACATTCAAAGAAGCTATGCACCTTCACTGAATGTTCATGAAAGCAAGCCCTTTCATCCTAATCTCATCTATTGAAAAGGGGGTCGGGCGTAGCGCGTTCTTTTTTGGGACACATAGTCCCTTACAGACGCATCATTAAACACTTTGTGAAGTGCAGAATGGAATCATTGCAGAAGAAATGTATAACGGTTGGGGACCAAAAGAGAATTTAGCCTTTAAGCATGCATATGAGTGTTTGCTGTCAGCCTCAATCCTTCGGTTTCCAAATTGGAATAAGGAGTTCATGTTCATACTGACGCATCACTCTATAACATTGAATGTATGTTGGTGCAGGAAGAGCCGCTTGATCACCCCATCTACTTTGCAAGTAGACGACTTCTGCTTAGGAATTATACAACCACCGAACCTTCTTTATCATGATCCGACCCACACCTAAGACCCAAGATTGAGCACCAGAGCTGCTCATAACAACGTACCAAAATGAAGAATGTGATGGGTTTATATTCTCCAGATTCTACTATCAAGCAGATACTGACGATGAAAAAAAGCATAAGCTAGCTCGTTCGTGTTCCCGTCTTTCCCGCTGCCATCTTTGGGCCTCCTATCTCTTAAAGCTTCTATGCGACCCATGTAGACATTTATTGGTGCCTTTGCTTCCCACGGCTTCTTTGACTATAGCTCTGCCGCTATCCCTACTATTGTTTATGGGACTAAATCAATAGAAAAAACAACTAGATAAAGTGCTTATACTCCTTCTGCTGGGGGAGTCGGGTATTCAATGGGCTATGAATCCGGATATTGACCCTTTTACGGAACTGAAATTAAGATTCAAGGATTTTCACTGACTCAGGCGGGTAGCCCTTCTTAGTCAAGCTTTGGCTCTCGAACGGGAACTGGATCCGTCCGAAGGGAAACTGATTCTCAATCTCAATTTGTATTTATTTAAAATGGTTTTGTTTTCTTATATGGGTGAGATAGTGCTTTTACCTTTGACTGGGTCATTAATGCATCAATGGAGTCAACTTAATCTTCCATTTTTTTAGAAGTTGGTCGGCCTTGATGTATCTTTATTATACTATAGTTCCCTCATCCGTCTGTATTGTGTGTATGCTTCAATTCGGGTCAACGAAGTCAACTGCCTTTCCTGCCTCCGAAGGAACTTGTGCCTTTGCCACTAGTGCTACTTCAATGGATTATGGGTAAATGTTAACTAAAATATGAAGGGATTCCGGGATGATTAAGTTCTAACGGGATCTGCCTTTGCTTGTGTCTCCACCTGTGCCCATGCCTATGCCTCAAGTAAATAAGCTTTCGAAATGATGGGTTGGTTGTGGGAGGTTGGGATATGTATCAGGTTGGGATATGTATCAGGTCGGAATGCCGCTATTAGTGTGGTACCTCTAGGGTTGGCTGCTCTCGACCTATATAGAGCAGTAAACGAATGTTATTCGAATTGGTACCTAAACCCTAGTTAGTTCCTGCCACCTATGCTGCCTCCCCCGCTGATAGGTGATCAACGGAGACTAGTGCTTTTATTGTTGTCTTTGCCACAACAGCCTCTGCTAGTTCATTTGGATGCTCTGATGTCTGCTTCAACCAGCGTACACAAGATCAATTTCAATTGAAAAGACTGAAAATGGAATGGAAATTACCAAAACCCCATGCCAACATTTCATTCAATGTTTGGCCATCTAGCAAATGCTCGTTCTGTTGTCATACAGAATCGGAAGCCATTCTCTAATAGGGGAAAGAAGACAGTACGAACTGGATCGGAGAAAGAAAATAGAAATCATCAAATTATGCATTAACTTGATGGAATGCATATATGAGGAACCATGACATTTCTGGGTTGTCACGGAAAAAGTTTAAAACTAGAATTCATAAGGAATTCTATCCCATTGGCTTTGAGGAAGACTAGTAGAATCGATGGCAGTGCGCCGGGGAAAGGGCCAAGCTGTACAAGAAGACCCCCATTAAAATACTAAACAAAGGGATCCACAAGCAAGTTATTATTCTGGGGATCTCCATTGAGTAGCATCAAACCCTAATGAAATATCTCTCCTCATTAGCAAGAGGTAATCATTTTCAAGCCACAAACAAGAAGAGATCTCCTACCAAACGATAGGAAAGTGCGTTCTTCCAGTTGCCATTCATTAGTCCGGTTGGGTAGGAGCACCTGGTTGATCGCCCAATAAATGAGTTGTTTAGCGAATCACTCAACCTATGCATATGGTATTTACACACTCTAGTTCGAGGTGTAAATCACTTAATTTACCCCTGTATTAATGAAAGAATCTAATTTTGGACTTTGACCTTGCGAGCACCCACTAAAAAAAGGGAAGGCTAACTCTTATCTCCCCGATCTCTTGGACCGCAAAAAAGATGGAATTTTTTGTCTTCTCAGCCGCGTAAGACCTTCATCCGACAACAAAAAGTTATCCCTTGGAGCTCAAACTTATTATGGGTATGAAGAAGCGAGAATGCACCACATGGAGGAGAACCCTACTCGTCTCTGTATGACAAGTCATTAGACTGGTGAAATAGATTTTCCCGAGGTTGAGCTTTCAAAGCGGGATCGTTCCAACGCGCCCATGCCATACTGCTTATTCAGGGGTGGGCGAAAGCACCTATGGAACCATTCGATATAGCCTTTCAACCTATTCGGATCTCACAAGACTAGAATATGAAATGAAAGTCATCCTAAAATATGCTAGGAGCTTCTTCCCCATATATCATAACCGGACATTTGACTATTTGATCGAGTGGAAAGCCGATTCGTTGGGCGGAATAAGAAGAGAAAAGAAAGAGAACACTTACTTACTCTAACTGCTAATTTCATTCAAAAGAAAAGGAAGAAAACTAATCGACCAAAGCAAACATCAAGTTTCATCTAGCTTGAGCTTGAAATTGTGAAAAGAAAGAACAACTATATAAGTAAACCTTAGCTAGTCCGTAGGTCCGTTAAGGAAGTGAAACGAAGCCAAAGCTTGATTTTACTAAACAAGCGAAAAAAGCACTATTAGTCAAGTTGCTCGAGGTAGTTTACTTACTTAGTGCTTGCGCTAAGGAGGGATAATTAAAATACCATCTAGAAGATCTGGTCGAAAGGTAGAAGAAGAAATGGGTTCGTTAGGAATTGATAGTCGTTGTCTGGACATACGAGTCATAACCGGTCGGGAAGAGGAGAGATCAATGATAGAGCTACTAGCTACTAGTTGAAAAGGAAAGGACGAGACCACCTTTCATACATTTCTACTAGTCCAGACATTAGAATAGAGAATGAAAGACCAAGAGATTGGATCTCGATAGCACTTCTAGCAGGGTTGACGGTTGTGTGGCCCTCATTCAGCTAGTAGTATGAACTCGTTGTTGGCAAACTTTTGTTTGTTTGGTTACAGTTCATGTCCACTCGTCATGAACCCCCGCCCGCCCTGACGTTGAGTCGAAACTCTTCCTATAGAAACCTCCTTCAACTGATTCAGGTGATTCAGTCAGTAGGAAAGTCAAATGCCTCTTCTGCAGGTTGAAAGATTTCCTTTGAATAGATGTGGTTCTCCCCATAAAGAAAGAGTGAGCGCTCACTCTTTAGGGCCCACCTTGTTACGAAATCTCACCTTTTGGAAATCTCAAATAAATGGAAGTGGGAGTATAGGTTTTTTTGAAGATCTATCCTTTCTCCATTATTCTAATCATTGAATTAAGGGGACAATCACCCTACTTCTAAGGATAGATAGAAAAGGTGGGAGAGGGTTTCACTATTGCTTTTCTTTTTTAGTCTACTTGACTTCTTCTTATTTCTTTATGTTATTCTGTTCAGAAAGACCTTTAAGTGGTTTTGGCATATCTTATGCAATCGATTGATTCTATTAGGTCCAAAGTTCATAGGCTCTGACTTCTTCCTCTAGTCGAGCCACTACTTGCCTGTGTGTAATTCATAGCAGTTTTTTATTATGGAGCTATTCTCTTTCTTGGATTTGATTATAGTAGAGAGCAGTAAGTTAGTGTTGTTCTAAGGAAGTGGTAGTTGTTCCAGTACACAAAGAAGGTGGGTTGGGGATTAGGAGGTGTTTTGAGCGCATGCTTGTTGCTTTAATAGAGAAAGGGCTTGGCATTTCACTCTTTGTTGTGGGGTTGTCACGGATTGGCCGGCCATACGGATAAGGAAGTCCAAGGAGTTTTTTCTTTGTGGAGGAGGCACATTACATTAGTCATTCCATTCCTTCTGGATAACCTAAAACGTCAAGGCCTACCTTAGAATAGAGAGGGTACTTTCTGATTGTTCTATTAAGATGTATACGATGGGATACATAAGAAGAACAAAAGAGGTCTCCTTTGTAACAGGAGTGAAGAATGACCTGACCCGGCCATAACAAGACATGCAGAGTGGTGGGGCAATGGTACCAGACTTTAAGGAGAGAGAAGTAAGTTGGTCTTGATGAGAGCCCAGGCGAGTCTCATGTGTGATAGTCTGACCCGGATTAAGGATATAGTTCCCCTCCTGGTCTGGGTTAGGGTTCCAAACTTTCCCTATCCCTTAAAGCCCCAGAGCTCGAGGTCTACTTCCACCTAGATACACAGCTTACCTTACCACCATTTCAGAGCCAAGCCTCTATTTTTTATAGAGGGGAGTGAGAAAGAGATTGATTTTCAGATCGCCTAATTCAATAGCTCAAAAGTAGGTGGAGTTCGCCCTCCCTATTGTATGAGGTGTGTTGCCATTGTCTCGTTTTCCTTTGCCAGGTTACGTGGCATGGATTCACCGGTTGACGAACCGGATCTTGGCTCGTTGTTCCACAGACAAACCTGTCTAGAAGTAGAAAGGGAAGGCAATAGAAAAATGTCCCCCTTCCTCCCTCTCTTTGTCTTCTTCTCACTTCTTTTCTCATCCATCCTTCCCTGTGCCATTTACAGATTCAGTTGCAGGAAGTATCTATTAGTTCAGGAGATTGGGGCGCGAAGTGCAAACCGCTCTTCGATCTCCCGGTGAGTTGGACGGGAACGAGACAGATGGGGTTATCTATGGAGCATTTGAATTGCCCATTTCTGTTGGAATTGTTGAAAGTCTTATTCTTAAGGGATTTTCTTTTTTCTTATCAATATAGAGCTAGAACTTAGCTGTGTAAGTTACGAGTGGACCAGTATGAAGCTTTAGCTTCATTGCCGACCAGAGCTCCTAGCTGACGACAAACTACCCCTTTCGAGACCCCTTCTTAATTCCATTTTTTCCCTATTTGAGATAGATGAATCAATGGAACTTTGATCCCAGTTCCTGCTTGGTCAATTCCTAGAAGGCCCCTATTAATGTAATGATTGAACAATCAAAGTACGTTTGCCGTGACTACGAGCTGCCAGTGCGCCTTTCTTTGGGTCGCTACGCTCGAGGTCGAGAACTGGCTCAAAAGTATAAGGTGGTCAAAAACTCATGTTAGCTCATTTTTGAACGACGCTTTTCCCGTTTTTGAACATCACTGAGATAGGCTTTTCCACGAACCATTGACTGCCCCTTACTCGGGAGGGAGAAGTTGATTCATTCAATGGTGCTTTATTTGTTTGATCTAGTAAGGGGGTGTTAGAAAGAAGCCACTGCCTAATGAAACAGTTGTTTACAACAGAGCGATCCAGGACATCGAGCAAAGAGCTCCAATGCGCGTATTCGAAGCTACGTGGATGTCGTAGTCGTAGAAGCCGGATCAACATTATGACAATGGTATTCTGGAAAATGTTAGGCCAGCCACAATTGGTGTAATGTCTGGGTGCGTATGACAGTACATTGAGAGCACCTTCCAAGTCGGCTGACAAAGAAAGAAAAAAGGTTGAGTCATCTTTTTCCTGCTTTCACCTTCGATTGCGAAGGGATTTGAGACCGATTTTCAATTCGCTTCTCTCTCTCCGGTGAGGTTTGAAGCGTGGTGGGAAGGCCTTCGCGATTTGTATCTTCCTGTCCAGCAAAGAAAGTGAAGGGGAGCGGACAGAAAGTTGGAGGACACTACAAAACTGCGTGAGTGATCCATATTCGCCATTCCCTACCCTAATTGAAGCAAGTTGGAAATCCTTCAGAGCCTTATTCCCTACCATTATATTGAATAAAATGAAAGCTAACTAGCAATCGCTCGTTTTTCTTATTAGCATGGGATTGGATCTTAATAATGAAAGACAAAACATCTATTAGAAGGCAGGCAATCCCCGCGAAATTCCTATCGATTTTTGATGGATAACAATCCATCTTTCTCGCTTTCGCTCTTTTTCCCAATTAATCGCGAGGGTTCTGGGTATGAGAACACAAGCGCCAAAATCGATCAAAAGGTCTGAATGTCCAAGGATGAAAGAAAAATGCTCCGCGGGGAACTCGTTTCATGCCGACGTATTCGTGCTGATTAGACGTCGGCCATGAAATCCATCATTATACCGAGCAGATCACGGGCATTCACATGTCAGTCAAATGGAACTATGAACGATTCTCTCACAAATCGCCTTCAGCAAGGTATGGCATTCAGGGTCTGAACCCGGGGAGAAATCTTTCTTCATAGATACAAGACATTCGTTGCTGATCTAAAAAGATCTTATCCTATGGGCGTTAGCGGAAGTTTTTCATTCTTCACCCGGTCCTTAGTAACGTTTCCAAAGTCAAAGTCAACCTAACCAGTGACCTTTGGAAACGCGTTAAAACGGGCCTATAGGTTCTCCTTTATAATATAAGTATAGTATATATATAATTAGCCAGATCGTCTGAAGCATGAATAGAATCACCTTTGTTCCGAAGGCCCAGCGAATTAAGTGAGTCCCTTTTTTTTCAAAGGCGGTCCAAAGGACTGATGACTCGCTTGTTCAGTAATGCTAACTATTATAGGAGGATGTCGTCCCCTCGATACTAGCAGTAGTTTCGGTTGTTGAATCTCGTGCAAGTTAGATTGTGGTTATATTGGTTGTAAGCGGAACGTAGGCGCTTTAGGTCTGTGTTGACCATGCACTCTCGCGTCATGTAATGTCGTATGTATGATAGAGGTGGTGTGGTTATTGACCTCAATGCTAATGGTTATCCCCAAGGTTCAACGAATGAACAAAGCTATGATCATACCCGGATAGAGATGATGGTCTTCCTCTGATGTATCCAAGCCGGCCATAATAGAATAGATAGGCGAAGCATCCAATAGTTTTATGTTCTCGCCTATCGATATATAGTAGGTTGCTTCCAAGCTCAAACCATTTGAAACTGAATTGCGACTTTATTCTTGTTATTGACAGAGTGGTATTCTGTGCCCCTGTCAAATAAAGTATAGGGAGAGAACAGGAAGAAAGAAGGAAAAAGAGCAAAGGATTTACAAGTCTAATGGGAGAAGAATGGCTGAGACGTTGACTACCTTCGAGACTATAAAATATAACCCAAGCGGTTTAACCCCCGGGGCGAACCCCAACCGAAAATCGCTAGACGGACTAACAGCAAATGAGATAAAGAAAGCAACTGACCCTATGTGTAAAACCTTTCCGCAGGAGAGTCTTTCTCCAATGAGAATAAAGATCATTTTTGGGCAAGACAAGAAAGGAACTTGCCCTTTGACACCAAGGGACAAGAGCTGATTGCTGGCGATGATTTGGTGAAGGGAATCTATGATAGAAGGTTCTCGAATCGGGTTTTGACTGAATAGAGCGCAAAGACAACGAGTTCAGTCAGAGAGTGTAACGAGTCTAAGGGCGGGGTCAAGCTTGAAAGGAATGGGCGAGCGTAGGCTTAAGTGAACGCATATCGCTTATAGATATTAGAACAATTACTTAAAAGATAGATGCCGAGAGAAACTGTTAGACTTTTATATTGCGTTGCAAAGAGAGATCGAATATGAAGATTTTCTTACGCAGTGTGGGCACTGGATGGAAAAGACAGAGAAGAGAACAACCCACTGGAAGGGAATACCTCAGAAGCACCCGTCTCCCCCGGCTAACATTTATCTGCACGAAGCCGACCTATGGATAGAAAGAAAAGTGCAGGAAAGTCAAATGAAATATGAAAGAAAATAGATGCTTTGGGACTGTGAGATACGTGAATGGGGAGTACGCAGCCGAATAACCGTAGGGGCTTCCAGTAGTGATAGATGAACTAACCAGATGGGCCACCCAAAACCTAGAGCTGACATTTAAATCGAAAATCAACGTGGGAAAGAAGAAGTGAAAGAGAGATTTTTGATCCTGCAAGCAGCAAACAACAACGACTGAAAAGGCGTTGCGCGCTAGCTTGTAATTTAGGGGGTACCCCTTTCGAAAACGGATATAGAATCTAAGGTCATCTTTTTGGAACCCTAGTTTTGGAGTTTTCCCCAACCTATACCTTACTAAAAAAATGAGCTTATCTTTTTTAGCTGCATTGCACTGCCGCATAAACAATGGATCCGCTCGCTGGGCTAGATGAGAAACCTTCTATCTGGCCTCTGTACTAGTAGTGTAGTGCCTTGCTTCAGAAAAGGAAAATGGAGCAAGGCAAGGGAGAAAGAAGTTGTCCCCTCTTCTATGGTAACCTGCCACCGCATATGTAGAAAAGGAGGGAGCGGGGAAGGAAGAACAACCACTTTACTTTGGCACATGAGGTGGCGGGTTTGGCTAGGTAACATAATGGAAATGTATTGGACTGTAAATCCTGGAATGATGGTTCAACCATGTCCTTGGCCTCAGGAAGTGGTGAGCAACACAGAACTTTCATTAAACAAATGGCATAAGGGGGCTTTCCTTTGTTAGAAATCCACAGACAACATTCTGGAACTTCCAAACCAAATAAATGCAACACAAGATGAGAAGGAGCTTTTTACGTTACACTTCAATAGAATGAATTCGGTAAGGGTAGAATAAGCCCCATTATCGATCGATGGTCCTGTGCCACTTGAACTCAAATCTATCTGACCTTCAATCCATCTTTGTTTGTCTAGCTAGCTCATAACAAAATGTTAGACCGGCTCAACCGAATTCATTTTGGTTGAGGAAAAGGAAACCCTAGCGACCAAGCACTTCCGCCCCCAAAAGCGGAGACCGAACAACCGCCAAGTTGACCACCCTACCCACTAATGGACTATGAGGGAGCAGGCGAACGGGAACCGACCGAATCACTGTAGCAAACCCTCCCTTTACTCAATGGATAACGCTTATCCTCTTTTAATCAACAAAATTAGAAATGAGGGAGAAAAAAAGAAAGTGGTCTTTATTGAAGAGGCTTTACACCTGAAATAGGACTAATGAAGATTCAGAAGAATGGGTATGGGCTTTCGAAAAGATGAAGATGCAAAGGGTAAAGAGAAATTTGAACAACCAACCTGACATAAGGATTCTAGCTCACCCACTTAGAGCAGATAGAGATTCTCGGACAACACTCAAAATCTATTAAACAACACCAAGAACAAAGCCATACCATGCCCTCAGGAGAAACTAGTGATGATTGCCATGAATGCAGCCTTCGAGGACGTGTACAAGAAGGTCTTTGCCGATTCCTATCAACATGGTGCACCTCTCAGTAGAGGGACATGAAAATGCCGTGGAGACTTTGACTGAATGAATAGGGATCAATTGATAGAAATTTGGATTGCGGAAAAGAATCCAGGATGAACGCTTTTTTCGTTCGCTATGTGTTGACTGGATGTATACTCGCGTGATCGATCGATGGAAGGGGGAATTGCGTGAATGGTGAGACCAACTTAACCTAAAGTAAAGGCTTTCCCCTCTCTTGATGGTGAATCTTGATTGACTGACACTAGGAACCGATTTGGAGAAAGAAGAAGCATGGCGTGAGTGCGGACAAAAGTATGATAGCGAATTACTTGACTTGATAGATAGAGGGAGGGCCCCCTAACTCAAGCACGAAATCAATGTTGAGTCAACAATCATCGAGAGGGGCACCATCAAGCGAGATCGAGACCATTACCTTGTATAGGGTTCCAAAGCTGCGCTTCTTCAAATAACCTATAAAAAAAGCTAGGGGCTGACTAAGAAATGAGAAAGTTGACTTTGTAAAGAATGGGGTGCACTAGCTTACTAATAAGATATGGATAGGGCTTTTCAGCTTGACCAGAATCGATTTTATGATTGAATAGCAGAAGTGCTACTTAGTAGTAGAAACTCATAGAGATAAACAGAGATGGGATTCTTTCATACCTGCTACCTCCGAGGATGAGAAATAGGTCCCTGGTTTTTGGCAGGAGGAGTTCGAGCGTTTGTTGCCCCTCGGTAGAGTAAGTCTACTTAGTGAACTAGCAGGACGAGGAGATCCATTGATCAATATGAATCTCGAGAGTGGATGGTTGACCACCGCCCCCTTGTCCTGAAGGCTCTCCGGCCGGGGAGGGGCTTGTTATCTTAACCTTTTCTCCTGGTGTATGTGAAAAAGAGTGACGAACCTTTTTTCTTCAGTCATAAGTTGGTGCAAAGAACGAGAGTGGGCTTCCTTAAGTCCATTGTTCCTCAGTAGCTCAGTGGTAGAGCGGTCGGCTTTTAACTGACTGGTCATAGGTTCAAATCCTACTTGGGGAGAATTGATAGCTCTCGCTTTTCTGACCTAGCGACCCCTGTCCTTCTCCTTAGTTTCTAAACTAGTAGAATCATGGGACATCAAAACTGGGAAGTTTCTTCTTGGTTTTTATTCCTCACTCTCGTATGGTGAACTTGGTTCATTCAATTCTTAGGGAGAAGAAGGATCCACTGGGAATGAATGAGAAGACTGGAGTAGTATCTTCATTAGCAGGAAAGAGTCTCCACTAGCGTCATTCAAAGAACGGACAAAAAAAGGGAGACTCTTTAGGTAAAATAGATGTAGTCCAATGGCTAAAGCTCTTCCAGTTCTATAAGAAGAGTTCTCTAGACATCAACTCATGGTACTCCCCGGGCCCTTAACAACAGAACTCTTAGGTTAGCTACAGCAATTCTAGCATCAGCTTCTCGATGAGCCTAAAAGAACCTTTTTTGTCATTCGAAAGTGGCATTTTAGCTCCTTTTCGTGAAAGAGATTGGAGATCAAGTCTTATCGATTCATACAATTTTCATACGTCCATTAATAAGTACCCATCTTCCTTTAACACGCTAGTGCCCGGATCTCTTTCTCTTATCTTTGAGAATTCCTTAACGGTGGCTTTAAAGGACATACAACGTGCGTAGCTTATTCCACAATTACACGATTCTATAGGTATCCCCTAACCTAATACCCGCTACTAAGGTTCTGAAAGAAAGTAGCTAAATCGCCTGTATAATGGATCTACGAATAGCCAACGCCTCAAACAACATATTTCAGGGGAGGGGGTTAGGGCGGTTCCTTAGGCACCTTCACATCTACATCTACTTATAACAAGCACATACACTTTTTCAAGCTTGAATCATGTTATCTTAACTGAGAATGCCGTTACTTATAGCCTTTTAACGGCAGCTACACATTGTTCGAAACTCACACGGCAGTCGATACTCAGGATTTCATTGAGCTAAGTCGCATGTAGACTAGAATAGTCAACCTCACCCTAATTTCACATATGCTTGAACTCACGATACTTTTAAACAAAAAAGCTTCTTGAGCTGGATTAGAAGATTAGTATATGAATTCCCTGCTTACTTTCTTTCCAAAGCCCCACATGAGCAAGCCAAGCTACTCACTAAGACTGCCCAAGCTACTCATGCCAAGCAGCTAACTTTGAGACAACTAAGGGCAAACTTCGAGCTAGAACTAATGGATTAGCATTAATAGTAAATTCCCCGGGGGGATTCTTTCCTATGCTTGCTGGCTAAAAAAAGTTGCCTTCCACACGTGCACTGAAACCAGAGTCTGCTACTCGCCTTAGGCAAAACTCAGTCTCTTGCTTGAACCTCATTCTTCTATCTTAAATAAGGCCTGAACGGTGGCATAAAAGCCTTGGAACGGCTGACGCGCCTGATTCGATTCACCATTATTAGGCCTTCTTTGTCTTCGCATTACCCTAGTTCCTTAATCAAAATAGCCATAAGAGTTTCACTCCCCTTACTCGTATTGCAGGCAAATCCCGTTACTAGTAGTTCTGGTTAGCCCACTTACCCGAGCACGCTCTCAACTCGTAGATGCGCCAATCCAGCCTTCCCCCACAAGAAAAATCAAAAGACATCAAAAAGAAGATCTATTAACACGCACGACTACCTATATAACAAGTTGCCTCTGACCTCTATCTCACGACCGCAAATAGAACCTGTAGTTCATGCCTTGAACTAAACTACTATTGGCTTAGCTGCCTAGCTACTAAGAACTTGGCACCCGTCCTGCCAATATAGTAGAAAGAGTATAAGTAGGATTCCACTCAGGGCACACTTGTTAGCTACAGTTCCCATCTGTCTTGTAAAGAACTAGAACTCGAACTACCCGCAGTTACTTACTTGTATTAGAGTAGGACAAGCCTTTTACTCTATTCCTTCCTAATTCATATCATACTTGGGAATTACTATCTCTAAGTCCAAATATAGGCCTTGGTTCAACTCCTAGCTCGAAACGCTGCCAACTCCTTACTTAGATTTTAGGGGGTTAAGGTAGTTTACTTGCTGGCTGATAAGTCAGGTAACAAAACCTAAGATTGGATGACTGATTATCTTACTAGTTTGTTTAACTGAGGTTCCCCGCCTAAGTCTCATATCTTAAAGTAAAGACTCTAACTCAACCGTAAGCTGCATTTACTTGGCTTCAAGTCCCATAAGAGAAGGAAGAAAAGCTGGAAGGTAGAGAGTAGCTGCCTAGCTACAAACTCAAAAGCGTGGTGAAAGGAAGGCCTTTTCCTTACTTAGCTTAGAGTCTCAAAAGGTGTTATAAGCTGGAAGCTAAGAAGCTACTCGTTTATGAGTAGGAGTTCCCATCGGTCTGAAACTAGAAGTAAACTTAAAACCTGGATTTGGCTAGAAGGACCTATTATTTTCATTCTCATATTAGTCCATATTATTCTTATTCTAAAGTACCATTAGAGCTCATTTTCCCGACAATAGATCAGAGATCTGACTTGAGAAAGTCATACGTCTTTTATTCAGCCAACAATGTTCTGCTCTACTAATTATTACTTACTAGGGTCCTTCACTTCAACTCATACATACGACTTTACTTCCA
This sequence comes from Datisca glomerata, assembly GCA_003255025.1. Taxonomy (NCBI): domain Eukaryota; kingdom Viridiplantae; phylum Streptophyta; class Magnoliopsida; order Cucurbitales; family Datiscaceae; genus Datisca; species Datisca glomerata. The sequence continues at coordinate 638,852 of QANY01012071.1, read as the reverse complement.
TCTTATTCCCAAGTCAAAGCTACTTGCTTATAAGAGAAGAGCACGGTGCGTAGCTCGCTCGTTAAACCATGGAAAGGTATCCAGAAAGCATAGTAACAGCTATGATATAGGTGCCCTCTCACCGAATACCCGCTACTAAGTTTCTGAAAGAAAGTAGCACAATCGGCTATAGAACTATAAATCTACGAATAGCCGTGGGCAAGCACCTTTAATGAGCAAGTGGCTAGCTTCCACCCTACGTAACAGCAATGCGCGAAAGCCTTCACCTATAGCTTCTACTTCTACTTAGCATCCCAAATAAAGTACACGTGCTTCCGGCTAGTACACAAGAAAGCTACTAAAGCTAGTAAGCTAGTATACATGCATTTGCCCGATTGCTTTAAGAGAAGCTTTACCTCCTAGTTTCCACCTGTCTTGTCCAAAACTATGGAACTCATCTAAAAAGTAGATTTTCTAGATCAGAACGTGAACTCTGAGAATAGGGGTCTAAAGTGAACCACCTAGAATTGATCCATGACCGCTAAAAAATAGTAGTCCTTTACCAAATAAGCTAGGTAACCATCTTTACCCGCCTCAACCGATCTTAGCTTGGACATGCCAACAGCCAATACTGACTCTTTTCCCTGGGAAAACTAATCAAAAGGAATACGGCTTGATTCCCTTATCTTTGAGACTACCCTTAGGACTCTCTAAAGTCATTTAACAGCAGATAGATAGAAGTTATGACAACCCTCACATGAGAGCCAAAAATCTGCCTTTCATTAAGATAATTCACCTATATAATAGAAGAGGGAGAGCAATCAACGCTATGGCTACTTTAGGAGAATTCCCGCCTTAGGACCCTTACTGTAATAATAGCTACTATTCATCCTACATCATAAAATGTTATCGATCAAACAAACCTTTATCAAGCATATACCATGACCTGGTACAGAACCAATCTTCACTTTTCTTAAGTAGTAACGGATTAAGAAAAGCGTTCTAAGAGCTGTTGCACAGCCCTTGAATGTCTTAGATAGCTGTAAGTGAAAGAAGGGTACTAAGTTGTTGGGAATGCGGCTATCTAGTTTACTTACTCGTTTATACTCCCATCTGAAATATTACTTGAAAGTCCATATTCAACTCAAAGAAGAAGCGAGCTACCTAGCTCGTTTACCCTAACTACTTAAACGAATCAATCTCCCACTTCTCCTATGAACTACCATGCTCTAACACCAGTTTACAGAAATCTAAGCTTGCTTGTTTCACAGACATAGACCGTTTCCCCTGATAGCCATAGCTTCGTCTGCCGGCTCATCTGTTAACCCGAGCTTGCTTATACCGCTAGTAAGAAGCAATCCTTACTTAGAGTGAAAGTAGGTTACACAGTATGCTAAGCGAAGCGAAGCAACTAGTTTACTTGCTTGAAAAGGTACGGCTAGTCAAGAGTCGAATAGAAGCATGAGTTGAGTGGTGAGCTAAAGCAGGGTAGCGAAACTAGGAACGGAGTTGGCTTGCTAGAGCTAGGCTATTGAATTAAAGTAAGCAAGCTAGTCATACAAGCCAGTGAGTTAGGCAGCTTGCTGTAGTTGCTACGGTAAACTGGAGTGAAACGAATTCGCAATAGAGACTGAGGGCTAAAGATGTCATTGGAACGCTTTAACAAGGTCATTACGGAGATGCGAACAAAGCAAGCCACAACTCACGGTCATAGGAGCTATGGACTTTGGCACTTAGAGTTAATCGTCTCCCAGCTGTTCTTTCTAAGTAGAATTAGCAAAAGGGAGTGTAAGGGAAATGGAACCACAAAGACTGATTTGGAATTCCCTTCAGAGATCTCAAATAGTGGCTTTGAGATAAGTGGTGAGTGGACAGGACAGATGGAACTAGAGCTAAAGAAAATCTTTATTTCAAAGCTCCCTACTACTAATTAGTATTAGTAGTTAGGAAGAAAATCATGTAGTTAGCTCGAAACCTTACAACTGGGAAAGCAGGAAAGGCTGCTAGGGGAAAGAGAACTAAAATCATTTACTCAGTCCCAGTACTCCTTCTCGATAAATAAGGTAGGAGCAGATTGCTGTTTAGTTCCAGTAATCAAGCTAGGCACTTTGTTTGCTATTCATAGATTTGGAGTTCTTTTCTACTGTTGATTTAGCTGCCTTCTTTCATAACCTTAGTAGCGAGTATGTAATAAGGGGAGTAGGCGATGAGATTCATGTTATAATAGTTGGCTTGAATTTTATGGTAGCTGCAAAGAAAAAAGAAAGGAGACCAAGATGGGCACACTTACTTCAGGTACGCAATAACTTGCTCGGAACAATGGGAATTAGTCTCATAGTTGCATGTTCAGATTCTCGATTATTAGTAAGGCAAGCGGTAAACGTTCTATGCTAAGGCCAATTTCACTACTTCAATTCCAGAGTACAGGCTACTCAATAAGAATGAGACCTGCATAGCCTTGTAATTGCCATTACAACTATAGCTATTGTAACAGTAGTAGAAAGGAAAAAAGAAAGATACCCGAGCATGAGAAAGTCAGATTGGGGAACAGACGTGTAAATAGTACAGCCAGATAGCGGGAAGAAAAGAGAAGCTCTAGTGGACATTAGAATAAGAATAATAGGGCTTTCCTGCTTGAGAAGAAGGGGGACTTCCATGCCCTTTATAGATACCTAAAGGCAGGCTCAAAGACAAAAGAAGGAGATCCGGGCACAAATCTGTATGAAAATCGTACGACTTGAGAATTGGAATAGGAGGAATTCTTGGTTTAGAGTTTACCTATATAGTTCTACTCATAGGCGGGCGACGGGAACATCAGTTATATTCTAAAATAGCTTGGTAGTTCTAGTTCAGTTCTTAATGCTGTAGTTTTGTAGTTGCGGGGGAAGAAGGCCTGAAGACTGATTTCAAGTGAGTAACCGGGGACTTACTGCTAATATATATCCTAATAAGACCGGACTAGATAACTATAAATATCCTAATATAGAAGAAAAACTCTTAATTAGGCTAGGGCACATTTGCCCCTTCACTTACAAAAGGATCAGGTATTGAAGTATGACGCTTATGTCGGGGCGATCCAATCACCTGGAGAGAGAAAAATAGCTATGAGCCAACTCACTTATTATACGTTACCATGAAATCTGGCATGCCAAACCGTGTATCAAATCTCGTATCATCCATGTTCGGTAGATAAAGAGTGAAAGAAAACAAGGAGTGACAGCTCCAGTATATTATTAGATGTTCTTTTTTCGTTTCTCTCATCTCGTATCGTATCATCAGAAAATATTTTAGTGGGTGGCATGAGCGGGTATGCCAAATCGCAGAGGGGCAGGTACCAAATCAAATATAGATTATGTAAATTCTTCCCCATCTTGTACAAAACATGCATGCCAATTCTCTTCTACGTGAATTCAGTGAACTTATTATACATTACCTTTCTATTTATCTTTGTTCTATGATGCCTATTCAAGTTGGTAGATCATCCTTTTTATTACATTACTGGTCGAGAAGCTTTGTTATGACATGACGATGAGGGAAAGTTATTGATTAAGGAAGACAGGTAGGAAAAGGAAAGAAAGAAGGTGCTGGTGCAATTGAACAAAACTTGGCATTCCATTCTTCGTGCTTAGAATTTACTTGCTAGTGGAAACGGGCATTAGACTTTCTCTTGTGGGTCTATGAATTCTCCTTTCTGAAAGAGCATTTTCTGATATCTATCTAGGGTTCACCCCTTTCTCATGATGAAAGAAGCTGGGTTGATGTTTATCAAACACATTTCTTTGGCTCAATGACCTATTTCATCAAGTTTGGTTATAGAATAGGGTCCTGTCCTTACTTAAACTTTCACAGATTCACCTGCTCCGTGAGCTATGCTGCTAAAAAGCCTACTGCTACACTGGCGAAGGAGGGGACTAGCTTGAAACACTTGCTCAAACCTTTCTAGTCGAGCCCTTCATCTATCTCATTCAGGATTGACCTTAATGATCCTTATCCCAAAGGTGTGGTGCGGGCCATTGAGGATGATTGACCGGTCTTTGGTTGTTTGTACTGACCGATTATGGTTAGGATCGTCTTCCTGTACAAGATCCATTTTGGCTTTTTGAGGAATGGATATGACCTACTATCACATGGGCAGGGGTCGAAAGCGTTCCTGCAGCTTTCAAGCGGATGGATGGGCTGGCACTCATACAGCTTCGCTTCCTTCACCTATTTTGATCATGATCTTAGAAATTCTTTCGTTAAAAGGCCTATTTTCACGCTTAGAATGATCATTGAATTACCTTGTTCATCGTAGTTGTGATCAATTTATTTGTAAGCAACGTGGCCCGATCATCGATAATGGATCTCTTGGCTTATCAGTTTATCCTTCACATGCTCCATGATTTACTTGACATTCTTCCTTAAAGAAGGTAGAGCACCTTCATCTATCTTATAAGGATGGCACCGCTACGGGAAAAAAGAGAGGGTTTCAATCTCTTAGTCAAGCAAAATGTAGTACGCGAGTCAATCAACTTCTTTTCTCACGAGTGTGAGATAGAGTCATTCCAAGAATTTTTATGGAGGAGATGGTGGTTGTTTATGAAATGGAAGAGAATGAAGGTTTCTCAATTGCATATGAAGAGAAGGGTTTTATGTATCTTGCTTTCTATAGATTGCGTGCAGCTTTACTTCCTGCAAATTTCATGCCCTAAGAAAGACTGTCGCTTAAGCGACGATCTGACCCACCTCAATCTTTGAGTAGACCACTAGAGGCTGCTAAGCCCCTGACTAAATGTTATAGTTTCTAAAGAACGAGTCTCGACCAAGCGCATGTATCTCTCTTTTACAGGTCGATACCGAACTTATCCATATAGCATCTAAAGCACAGATCTATCAAAACTCTCTCTTCTATGCTAATTCATTGATTGACTACCTTTCTTTCGGGCAGGAAGTGTTCCAGTTGTTAGGCTAGAAACTTACTCCTAACAAGCAGCAAGCACATATTCGTTCTTCCACAGAAGGGGATATGCAATATCGTCAGCTGAAAATAGAAGGAAGGAGCTTTGGAAGGGCACATTTTTATTAGAGAAAGGGAGTTCTCTCTTGCATTGGAAGATTCTAGAAGCACATTGATGCCGAATGAGTCTTTGGAAATGGTGGACAGGATATTATGATTGAAGGTTAGACAAATAGCATGATTGAGACCACAAAGGCTATCTAAGTCAAACCAGTTGAATAGCTTTTTAAATATAATTAGATAGATATATGACACCAAAAACATGATTAGGGGTTTCAAAAGAAGAAAAAAATGAGAATTCTACGTGTGAAATGGTTATCTCATTTTTTTAAGTGTGCACTCTTTGCCTGCCTACCACAGATAAGCTACGGGGCTTTGCACTTCGGCCCCTGAAAATACCAAATCAAGGTGACAGGATTCGAACCTATGGCCCTCTGTACCAAAAATAGATGCGCTGACCAGACTACGCTACACCTCGTCTCACCCCCCCCCCCTGGAGCATATAGATCCACCTGATCGATGAACACTCAAACAAAACTCGCCCACCCTTTTTGGCACAGGGACGAGAGAACCAATCCGAGTAATCCACCATTTTTTTTTAGAAAATCTACCCCCCCCCCCAGCAAGATAGGGCAACGCCAAAAAGCCGTATAGTTTAGAAGCGCTCACATTCTTTTTTGGCTTCCTCTTTCATTTTTATTTCAAAATCTGGCTCGCTCCCGGCTACATGTCCTTTGGACCCTTTGCCCGCTTAGAAGTGGATTCGAACCACTGACACAAGGATTTTCAGTCCTTTGCTCTAACCAGTTGAGCTACCTGTACCACTTTCCTAATGTCTGTTTTCTTCATCGAATAGCGTGCTCTACCTTACGAATTGACTATTAAGGGAAAAGCCTTTTACTAAAATAAAAAAGAAATGGCTTTTTTCGCTTGTTCGTCAAGCTTTCGAGCACCTCTTTCAACTGCCGCCAAATTTCCCAACATGCTCAAAAACTAAGAGCCACCTAGGGACTGGACAACTGGAAGGAGTTTTCTTATAGATAGAAGAGAGGCCGGTCAAACAAAAACAAGGCGCAAATGGATCTCTGCTCCTAGTCACTAAGTAGTGCTATTCTGTCATCAGGGGGACTCCACCAAGAGGTTCTTTCTCTCACGTAATTTCACCCGCACGTTACACTTTGGTGCCAGAGGAAATGGGATTCGAACCCATGATACAATCTTCTTGTATGTCGATTTAGCAAACCAATGCCTTAAGGCACTCAGCCATGCCTCCAAGTTGTTGATCAGAATTTGATGTGTTGGTTGCCTGAAGGGCTATCTGATCCGATCAACTGCGTAAGCCGTAGCACGCTAGTGCTAGCGCGCATACTCTTCCTCTATCTATATGAACGAGACTCTATCCAGATCTATGGATCTCCACAGCATCAAAGTGAGACTCCATCAAAATTTGCCACTCGTTTGGCGACGCCTTATTTTCTATGAACACCCCACCACTGAATGATGAAATTTGCTAGTCTTGGCCTCCGACCCAACCAGGAGAGAACACAGGGTCAAGCCAAGCCCTTACCCACCTAAAGTAAATGCATATCTCCTTTGTCTGGTCGAGAAGGGAGAAAGCCTAGGGAACTAGACTGTGACTCTTCTATTACATTACGGAGAAGTCCATTCTCGTCATGATCGATCCACGTCCTACCGTAGTGCCCGGAGAACCAGGCTTGCTTAGCTTACAAGGCTAGCTTACAACGGCGAAGGCATTTTTCGTTGATTGCACGAGCTAGCCAGTAAATCCAGCCATTTTCTTGCTTGGTGCACTAGTGCGCCTGATTTATAAGTAGGCGTTTTCTTCGCTGGGTTAGATTCCTGATCTACTCATATTCAAATCGAGGTTCATCATCCAGAAATATGCACCGCACTCCAGACCAAACAATACCTACCAGATATTGAGCTCGACTCGAGAGATGGAGACATAAAGGTACGGGAAAGTCCTCGGTGGCTGAGTCACTCGATATTGAGTCGACCCCAATCCGAGAAAGCATTGAAAAAATTAATCCAATGCAGGTCCGGGTAGGAATCAAGGGATTGAACCCAGATAAAGCTTGTTACCTGTTGTCGATCCGATTACCGATTCATAGGATTAACTAGAAGAGAAGGAAGGCCACAAACAAGAGCATCTTTTTTAAATATCCCACAATTAGAGCTATTAGCTTAGCTAGAGTTTTGCTTGGCCGGCTGAGTCATAATATGAGGCTACTCTCTCTACTTTAACACTTCGTTCACTGATGGCCCGGAGTAAGACATGCCACCTTAATGCACTAGCCAATTCCCTTTTTTGTCTTTCATCCCCCTGAACAGAATAAGTGAGGCCCCCCGTTCTTTCTAATTCAAAAAAGAAAAGAGGGGCAAAGCCCCCGTTTGAAGTGGCGAAGGCCTATGCTAAAGTCAGAAAGAAAGTACATTAAGGTTACGAAGTCACTTAGTCGAATTATAAAGAAAGGAAGGCTAAGGTTACGAAGTAAGGTCATCCCCGACTTGCATAGGTACTTGGTTTGACCTCCCGTAGTGGTCTTTGCTTTTAATAAAGAAGAGCGGGGAAAATTTCTCGTACTTGCTCATTGTGCCCCTTTTCGTCGAGTGCCTCGCCCTGTTCACTGGGTTGTTAGCCTACCAAGCACTTGCCCACTGCTTCAGCCGCCCGCTTGGCCCCCTCCCATTGCTGACGCCATAAGCTATGGCAGCTCCAGCTTGCAACCATAGGGACTCGCCCTGCGAGGCTAGAGTGGGCTCACCGATTAGGTCAGCCCCCATTCGAATTAAGTTAGGAGGTCTCTCGCTTTTACGAGATCTAGAGAGATACTAAGATTCCTCCGTCCCAGATTCCGTCACCGGTACTACCAAAAATTCTCATGCATACGTTATTGTTATTGATGGTTTTATTATCTTGGACCACGAGGACCCCGGTCGTGCTTCTGGTTTCCATCATCATAATGATGATAAATCTTATCATGCTCCGCCATAAGAACTTGGAGTCCATCTCATGGTAAAGGTATGGTAACGCTGTGATTCTTGCTCAAATAATAGACCGAACGCTTTCGAGTTATTAACTAAAGTCTGTTTGTTTCCTCTGTAAAAATTAAATGGCAAGAACTCATCTCGAGCAAGAACCCCTAAATAACTCATTTCGTGGATCAAGATATGCGATACCGGGGTGCAACGCGGGGCTTCCTCTTTGAGTGGAAGCCCCAGGAGAACGGTCAACTAAGAGTGAACAATTAGAATTGACTAAAGAAGCTAAAGGAGAACAGTCTTATCTTAAGAGTCAATCAAATGAACGTGAACGAGTTGATCCACTTGCTAATCGGCTTGATCAAGTAGCGTGATTGTTCAAGTAGGTCCTATCGGCTTGACCTCTTTTCGTCGGTAAATCATCACTCTTTGTCGTCTGTCAAAAAAATCCATATACTTACTGGAGTGGTCGAAGTGATTCCTGAAACAAGCATGAAGAAGTGTGATGATTTACTTCACGGGCGAGGTCTCTATAATGGTAAAGCTTGAGCTACAACCTTTAACAAGACTTCTTTGTAACCCATAGATGACAGATTTGATTTCAAGAGGAAGATTTACTATCCATCCTCTCTTGAAGAATGAAAAAATTGAGGATTTAGAGGTACACCACTTAGTAGGAAGACCCAAATAACATTATTTATTCACTAAAAAAGGAATCTGCATTTGAGTAGATAATTCATATATTTTGTGGTTGCTTACTAAAGTATATTGGAGTTACTCTCGGTATCTTAAAATAACTCCTCACCTAGGTAGTTCGAAAAATTTGGTATCTCAAATATTCCCAAGTCCGTCATCGGATTTTTTTAGTGAAAACTAAATAATGAAATTAAAAAAATTTACATCTAATTGTTATAGTTTTAATTTATGAACGTCAATTTTGATGATATAAAAATGAAACAATAATCACATTCAATCATGACGATATGACAATAATACATAAATAAATAAGAAGAAATTACAACTATAAAGAAAAAGAAAGAATAGTGGAAAGAAAGTTTAGAGATGATAAATTTAAGAAGCTGCGGAAGATCCTGCAGTAGTATATTCGGTTGTTTGCGGTGGGATAGGTTCAAGCGTCCGGGCCAGTAGATCCAGAGCAAATAGGCGTTGGGTCAGACTGAGAGAGACGGAGGCTAGGGTTTTCTTTCCCTCTTAGCTTCCCTCTGTCTAAAAGTTGAATGAGAGAGTGAGAGAGAAGGGTACCGAGCCACAATACTGTTTAGAGATCGAAATGGAGCAACAAGCTCATCTTCTCTTATTTGAAAATGGAGCAAGAGAATCGAGCCACAGTACTGAGAGAGCTCGAGAATGAAATGTGAGGGATCTCCAATTTTCGCTCAAAGCCCCGCTTAAGTTCAAGTCCCACATCTCTATTAATTTTGCCTCCCGCTTTTATTCACTTTTAACAGGAATAAATTTTACTTGACTTTAAAATCTCTTGTTGTTTTGATTTTTTAACAAGATGTGACTACGAATCTTGTATTTTAATCATGTGGAATGTCATATTTCTTGTAGTGGTTGTCTATCAATATTTGTGTCATTTTCTGTTTCGATTATTGTGGATGGACGGAAACTATATAATGAGATATTCTGAAAATCCATCGAAATAACTAGCCTCAGAGTCCATGTTGGCTTATTGAATACCAACTTGAGAACCTCATGTCATCATAAGAGTCCCAAGATATACCCCACAATGGGAGGCTTTGCTTCAGTCACGGTATGAGTGAAAGAAAGGATAAGATCCTTATGAAAAACGGTAAAATACTTGGCCTCAAAGCCTGTGCTAGCTCGCTGAATAGAAGCTCTGCAATCTGATTTGAACACATCAATGCCCCTAAAACATTCTTTGTTTAGATCACACTGCAAGTGAAAAAAAATAAAAAGATATTAAATAGGATATTCGGGCTTCTACCCGGTAGAGTCCTCCATAACTGACCGACCAGTGAAAGGAAAGTCAGACCTCTTGAAGGGATAGCCGGACCCATTGAAAATCTGGCAGTTATTGATGGCTCAAAAAGAAAATTGGGCTAGGTGTTCTTCCCCTAGAAAGGAGTTGTCGCCTCGAGGCTTGACTATTCTCCTCTCGCGTGTCAGGTTTGAGAGGGTAGGCACTTCTTACAGGTATTGGACGGCCATGGGTGGAAGGCGTTGAAAGATGGGAGGAATAGTGGTAAGCAGAAAAGAAAAGGAGGAGCTTTATAACTACTACCAACCAGTCTAGGGGCTTAGCTTTTCGTTACCCTCAACAGAAAACCTGGACCAAAGATTAGGGTTATCCCCTCCACCCAGAAAGGGAGACCCCCACGAATGAGCAGAATCCAACTGCGCTGCTACAAACAACAAAGCAACCATAAATCAGTGACACACGAAAGCTCGATCCTCAACTTCAGAATATTAGGAACAAAGATCAGAATTCGTCTCGTTGGGAGGACCAGGCGTGTGTAAAGAGGAAGTAGAAGTGGGGACGGTAGGGAAGTCTCTGCTAGGATCCTTGGGAGTGGGGTTGTATAGATGCCAGGCAGTTTAGTTTCGCCTCTCAAAACTCATTCGACTGAACTAAGGCGACTAGCCGCAGTAAGGGAAGAGAGGCTCGTAGCAGCTCGTCTTTTTTCTATTGACCACCCGGTCTAACGCAATGTTCAGGTCTTTGTGTACATGACGCCTAGCTACAAACTCTATATGATTCATCAGGTGCCACACTGCCTTATGCATTAGTGGCATATTTTCTCTAGACGAATAAAGATGTACTCCCGTGAAACTGGTCTAAGTATAACTTCCAAGAATTAGGGGATCAAACTGCACTTCGAGTGTGGTAGGAGGCAAAACTCCTATGGCACCAACCGAGGACTCACAAGGTGGATGAAAAGCGAAGGCCAAAAGGGGGCGGTTCTGTATGAATCGAGGGACCCGATTCAAAGGGTGTAAGAAGTTTCTTTCTATTGGGACCACCCACAGGGAGCCGGCGGGCTCTAGCGTAGGAGAGGATTGACAAGCCCAGTACAAGGAGTAAGAGTTTAGGGTGGACCTTTCCAGTGGAACTTGGCTAATGGAGTGGCTTATGGGGGTAAAAAGACCCCACTAAAGACAAAGACAATCTAGAAAGAAAGAGAATCACCTTGGTACTAAATACAGTCCCTGAGCCATGTCATGATAACAGAAATTTGGGGAACCGGGGAGGGCTCTGATCGCACACTTATGGTTGGCACCGTATAGAATATAAAGCCCATATGCGAAGTGGAAAAAGTAGGAGTAGCAAGTACTATTTATGATGTCCCTAGGATTGTAGCCAGGGATCGTCAACAAACCTTAGTTATTCGTTGGATCCTTGAAGCAGCTTTCAAACGACGTATAAGCTACAGGATAAGCTTAGTGAAATGTTCATTTGGTGAGATACTGGATGCTTACCGAATGAGGGGAATTGCACGTAAGACAAGGGAGAATCTTCATAAACTGGCTTCCACCAATCGAGGTTTCGCGCATTTCAGATGGTGGTAAAGTGAGACCACATAAATAGCTCTTCCTCATTCAGTCAGATTATTCAGTAAGATATGGTTTGACATTTTTTATTTTTGTTTGAATCTTCATATAGAAAGCTGACCTTCCTCATACTCCTCCCTTCATTCATTGAGTTGGAGGAAACCATAGAAGGCACGCCCGTTATGCATTGCATGAAAGAACCTTTCTTTGTATGAATTCTCTTTTGCCTCAGGTGAATACGAAAGGGAGATCAATAAAAAAAAGAAGCCATGAGAGAAGAAGTAGTGGACAGCAGTGAGTAAGACAGACGTCTATTATCTCGTATGGTAGATATGGCGAACAAAGATCATCGTCATCCTCACTCTGCTCACCTCTCTCCAACGCAGTTGTTATATAGATGCTCGTGTCTTCTTATAATCAGACCTAACTCTTATAGCCTGGCTCTTCTACGTCGCCCTCACTCCGCTCGTCTTCTTTCTCAGAAAGGTTGTTAGCCGATTATTGCCTATAGCTTCCTAGTCCACCATCATAAAAAGAATGAATAATTTCATAACGTGCTTCGAACTCTCACTCAATGGAGACTACTGCGTATCGCCTGGCATTAGCGACTACACCGGGTTTAAAGGAGGAATTCTTGTCAATTGATGGTCGAAAAAAAGGAATTATCTTATTCTGCGTGGCCAACAAGACCATAAGCAAGAAATTTAGCACACACAGTCAGTACTCTTCAATAATTGGTGAGGCCTTGCCTTACTCATATGCGTCCTTAGCTGAAGAAAAGTAATTCAGGAACTACTTCACTAGCCTATCTTAACGAGCGGAAAAGTTGCAATTCAAAAGGAAGAGCTCAAGGGGACCTACGTGGCTGCCAGTCCATGATACATTGCTATTTGTCAAGGAGTTACATTGGACCGAAACCTCGCAATCCACTTTCCACCATAGGGAAAGTCTTCCAAAAGGTAAAGTACGGTTATTCTTATAAAGGGCCGAATAAATCTTTTCTAGGACATGGTTTAATTAAAAAGTGATGAAAGACTAATTAACAATGTTATCCTTTTCCAAGATCTGTTCACAAGCAACTAGAAAGATAAGTTAGAGGAAAAGAGAGTGTGAGCGAGTGAGAGCAATCATGTTTGAGGGGATAACAATGTACTACACAGAGAGAAGGCAGTTGAAAAGTCCCATCTATTAGAACAATCATGAGTAGATTCTCAAATAATACTCTTAATTATGTCGAAGTCTTTAGTTCCATCTTTCTATTAGTGTTCCCACCACACACTTTCTAAGCACTAACGCGTGATGCATAAATACTTTACATATCATATCACTCATGTCCACTTTAAGAAGTTTGAGCTAACTAATTTTATAAGAAGAAATAAAAATGAGTTTTATATAAGCCTGGAGGTTATCTGATAACTAACTTCATATTTAGTCTCATATATCTGTTCTCCATGTATCCCTCAGGATCTAAGACCTCCTAGTTCACCATAAAAAAAGTAAGCTTAGGAGGTCTGTGCTCTGAAGAATTCCATGAACAAATATCCAGGCACTAATAATTTCTACACTCATAAAGCAGAGATTAATATGAAGAAAGGTTCATACCTCTATAGAGCACCCTGACTTAGCAAATAAAAATATTTTAAAAACCATTGTAGCAACAAATTAACTCTCGCATCTCTCTCTATGACAACCACTTCCCAACCCCTATAAGGAACATTGTTATCCCTCTCAAACATGATTGTTCTCTCTCTCTCTCTCTCGCCCACACTCTCTTTTCCTCTGACCTCTCTCTCGTTCACGCTCTCTTTTCCTCTAACCTCTCTTTAGATCCTACCCCTCTTTGTCAACTCAATGACTCAACAACCAAAATTCTCAAAAAATAATTAATGACAACAACAAAACCTAGCGCTAAACTAACTAGTCATCATATAAAGAAGCAGTAATAGACCCACAACATCAGGACCCACAAAGAAAAGGAAATGATGAAGGAAAGGCAAAAAATATAAAAGAACAAAGACAGTTTGTACATCTTCCTCCCATGATTTCTCAGTAAAATCATTAGATCTTTAGATTTTAGCAAAGGTGAATGTACTACAAAATGTCTGAGAATCTAATACATCCTCCAGTCAGTTTGTATGCAGAAACCTTAACTTCTAATCAAGGAAAGTTTTTTGTAAATCTTCTAAAACTACTTCTTAGTTCGAGGTTCATAGATATGTAAGACACAAAACTCGCAACCAGAGCCAAAAATGATCTTTTGTGTATAATCCTACATAATCTCGAATGTTATCAATTATGGTACGTAGACCAAATGATACAATACAAACAAAAAAAGTGCCTAGATTCATGGAGATATAGAACAGTATATAAGTTATCATGCTTGCATACATTTTAGTCTCCAACAATTATTCCAATAATTCTGGCGCAAAATGTTAAAAAAAAAGACGGTGTCCCGGTTTTAAAATACCAACTGAAACTTTCTTTAAAAAAATGTTTCCTTTCTCATCAAACTTCTTTCAAAAGCAACAAACATTAAAGAAAGAGATCTAAATTCTGAATTGTTGTTTGAATTTGTGTATAAGGAGCACTTTGGAGAATATCAATTTGTCTCAAATATGTGTCTAAGGTACCCTCTTTAAGTTTCTCTCCATATGGGTATGGCAATGAACATCAGAATGATACTAGGAAAAATGGTCCAAAGAATCTCGATAGTAGTTCCATGAACAATCCTTTGCAGGATTGGATTTTTTTTATAGTGGAAATGCCATAAATCGCGAACCAAGATCCATGATACGAAAACCAAAATCAAAATGAGGAAGAAAAAGATATCATAATGTAAGTCTATCATTCCTTCCATCATAGGTGTTGTTGCATCTTAAGATCCTAATCGTCATGGTTCTGCTGCATCTAAGGAGCAATTGTAAGGAATAACCATTTTCGACCAATCATTTTGTTTGGTTTATTCTTTGACTACTCCGCTCCCCCTCCCCCCCAAAAGACTTGTTCTTACTCTCCCGATTCAGGAAGACGGGAATCGTCGGTTGGGTTGGTCTGACCAAGAAAGGTGTGGGAGTCTTTGGGCATTGCTTGGGCCGAGTTAAGTAATGACTGGCTACCTAGTGATTTACAACCACCCTCACTGCACACTATATCTCTTTCTATCCTTCTTATCGAACTGCATGCTATCGGAGATAGAGCAATGAGAGGTTACAATTCCTAATCCACTATTGCAGTCATTTTTATATCGAAACTTTTTCTTTTTCGGCAGTGAGTTTCAATCTTTCCTACATACTTATATAAACAATCATTTTCGTGCTAAATAGTCAATCTTTTTTTTTTATCTTTTGCTTTCGCATCCTTTTTTTCCTTCTTGGTTGATTCCTAATTTAAAAGAAATAATGAAGAAGCTGGAATAACTCAGAAAGAGAGTGGTGCCTAGCCGTTGAGAGTGTCTCTTGTCTTTGTAGAGTAAGAGTACAATCTTGGACTGGCCCATTTCGCATGACCTAGAAAGAAAAAGAAGTCTGTGCTACTATAAGGCCTCTAAACTCCTTCATCAGGACACTATTGCGTTGCCCATGGGGAGGGGGAGCCCCGACTTCCATAGGTCCTTGGTTCGACCTCCTAATGAGAATTGAGGTCCTTGCGCAGGCGTCTCATCCCCAAGACTTTCTTGCTCTGTATGGAGTGCCCCGTGGTTCCTTGTGTGCCAGCCACGGAGAGGAATACCATCAATTAGGGCATTATTGGCCACTAACCACTCGCTCACCGGCCGCTCAGGCTCCGCTTTTCAAGTTCGTTATCCTAACCGTCTCCTCTGCTCCACCGGGAGCCTGGCCCCTTCTTCTATCTTATCTACAGCTTTGCTCCTCGACTCCTTACAGCTCCATCCGCTCGTTGTAATAGCTTGATTCTCGAGTGGCTCG
Source organism: Datisca glomerata (assembly GCA_003255025.1). Classification (NCBI taxonomy): domain Eukaryota; kingdom Viridiplantae; phylum Streptophyta; class Magnoliopsida; order Cucurbitales; family Datiscaceae; genus Datisca; species Datisca glomerata. Next base: position 623,411 of record QANY01012071.1, on the reverse strand, counting down.
CACCCCGGGTGGTGCGGCTGAGCCAGAGTGGGCTCAGCAATCAGCCTATGTTTCCGGGCGCACTCGTAAAGGCATGATTAGTTCCATAAATCTCACTACACTGACCATAGTAAACTCCTTCTCGTTGTACCAAAATAGAAATCTGATTTAAACGACCAGGCACAACATCACATTTGACACCTGAGGAAGGTACAACTAAAGTATGAGGTACATCAGCAGGTGTTACAATAATACATAGATGAGTTTTGGTAGAAAAACTCTAACACTCCGCCTTTATCATATATTCCATACATCACACTAGGTAGATCTCATATTCATGGAATATGCTTCACTTTCAAGATGCTTTGGTGGTGAAATGGTAGACACGCGAGACTTAAAATCTCGTGCTAAAGAGCGTGGAGGTTCGAGTCTTCCTCAAGGCATAATGTTGAGAATGCCCGTTGAATTGGAAGGAAGAAGTTCGACAGCGGATCACGAAAGATTGGCGATCTTCTCTATCTAATGAATGGGGAGTCTTCTTTGAAATCGTCATCCCTGCACGCACCCCCNCCCCCCCCCCCCCCCCCCCCCCCCCCCCGAGTATGTGCTGCAACAAGAATGAAACAAGGGTAGATTGATACGATAGAAACCTCTGGTAAAATGCCCACCCGTAGCCCAGTAAATAAAGTACATTACATAGTCTGTTTAGGAATTGGCAACTTACCCATTCAGTTACTTTGGCACTGGACGTTCCAAAAATGGGTACTATCGGGTCGAGTGAATTCAATAATATACGCCTGATGTATATATATGTGAGTAAATGATAATAGACTATGCGTATATAATCAATATCCATAGTATTCACTTTTCCTAACTTGTTCGTATCAATAGATAAGTTCTTCTTGAATATATTGGTAAATACAAGTCAAAACAATCAAAAAGACATTGAAAATGTTAATTAAATGACTAAAATATGAAGGAATTATGTGATTTATAAATTAATATACTATAAGTATATTAACGTATACTATGAGTGTCTAAATATAAAATGTACTCTAAGTAATTAGTGATCCGTACAAATATTTTTAAATTGAAAAATATATCTAAAGTAAACATCATACTAACTAAGGATAAAATCCATATACTAAAATCAAAGTATCCAAAACTACCATCCCATCAATAGGGTAACTAGTGTACTAACAAAAACTAAAAACATAATCATCAACACACATCATGTCGAGCATTTTTTTTTCCGAGCACCTCTATCGTTGTCTTTAAAAGGATTCTTGTAAGTCTTCTTATTATGATCTAAAACCCTACAAATATTGCATCTATTTTTAGTCATGTTTTCACCAAAAAATAAGTACCTTTTCTTCTTTAGCCTACCCGAAGAACGTCACACATGTGGAGGTAAAATCCTTTGATATTTCACATCATGAGGAACAAACCAATAGTGGAGTAAAGGCTGGATAAAAGATGGATAGGCATGCCTTCTCATCCAAAAGGAAGTAGTAAAGAGGAAGGGCTCGCGGGGTTGATCCCACATCTCATAGAAAGGAGGTATACTAGGGATGAGAAGGGATAACTAACCCTACAGCTCACAGGAATGGAAAAAGCCATTCCACATTACTCTAGTTTTTTCATAGCTCTATTTAAGAGAGAATATGGAGTAAGGCTGAAATGGTTATATGGCTTCACCATTTTTTTGAAACGTATGTTGATTGAACTAATAGATGTTGGGTGAGGGCTTAAAGACCCTATTCACATAGCCTTCATGCACACATCTTTTTCCTCGAGGCGGGCAGATTTTCATATAAAGAAATAAGAGATCCGCGCCTTTTGGGGGGCAGAACATCGGTTCATCCTTTTTCATCAAATGTCCCAAGCTGAGGTTTACTAAAGAGCAATTAAAATCAAGAAGAATTGCCGATAGTTTGATCTTCTTTTGGGTTGAAAGGGATTGCTGCAAGTAAACGAATTTGGAGTCAAGAATTAGACTAAAATTTAGAAGAAATAACACTCCAAGAAGATTATTTTTGAGCTGAAATTCATATTTGTTTCAATAGAATTTAGGCACTCTACTAACTTCTGTCGCTGAGATAAAATTAGAATTCAAAGGGATGAATGATCACCGTTAGGGCGGGAGAGAGAACAATTGTTCCAAAGAGTTGACAAAATGACGTTCAACGAGAGTAGAGAATTGGGAAGTAAATTTTCTTTTGTATGAAGGTAATCTTGAACAGTGATTAGAACTAGAAGTTGGAATTAGAGGGATTACGAACTGGTTAGGGAAAGACTACTCTTTAAGAGTGGTGGAGGGTGGTGATGGGTTCACTGAGGGAGTGGGAGAGAGTGGGATGAGGTGGTTAAAATTAAATTTTGACCTAGTCCTTCTCGAGAGAAAAACTCCTTAATGAACGAAGATTTTGAAAACAACTAGATAAATAAATTAAAACAAATTAATCGCCATGTAACCTTTGGACAAAGTTCTCCATTTTATGATTATATATGTGTGTGTGTGTNTGTGTGTGTGTGTGTGTGTGTGTGTGTGTGTGTGTGTGTGTGTGTGTGTGTGTGTGTGTGTGTGTGTGTGTGTGTGTGTGTGTGTGTGTGTGTGTGTGTGTGTGTGTGTGTGTGTGTGTGTGTGTGTGTGTGTGTGTGTGTGTGTGTGTGTGTGTGTGTGTGTGTGTGTAAATAAAATTTGTGATGACCAATACCTCCCTTCTCCATATTATGTATATCTTACAAAACCACACTTACATATACAAATTAATAAATGTGATTACTATATTACAATATTGGTCTAACAATAACTAAGACAGTAACAGAAAAAGTTGGTCCTTACATTGTCATTACCTCCACCTTCATCATTATTAGCCTCATCAACATGACCACCATCCTCATTTTCCTTCATAACACAAATTAAACATACATTACCACCATTCATAGTATCTTAAATTACTTATGCTAAATTAACTATGCATAGTATCTAAAGTAATTTACCTTTGCAGCATCTTTTGTGCAATTTTAAACATCGTATGAATCTCCCTCAGTTTTATATCCATGCTGACCATAGATATATTGATTTCTTGCTGACATTTTTCCAGTTCATCTATTTTCTTTGCTAGGAAAATCATCGCTTCTCTATTTTGAATTTTTTTTATCTCCTCATCAATAACCCAAATGAATCAGCTTCAGAATTTTCACCCTACCTTTTCATTTGGCACATTTTCCCCCTTTTGAAAATGTGCAATGAAAGGTGCGTTAATCTCCAATTGTGTCATAAAAATTGGTTTAACAGTAACTTGTAATGTATAAAAGAAACTTATTTCATAAAAAATGGCAGTCTCAAAACAAGAAGAATAAAAACCTAACAGTCACTGACTATATACTGAGAGTAAATATCCATATAGCACTACGGATATAATTTATGTGCTCAATTAAACATAAATATGCTACTTAACAATTACTGACTATATACTGAGAGTAACCATAAATATACTAACGCCTATATGATTTATGGAATACATTAAACATTAATATACTTCCCAATAATAACTGGCTATATACTGAAAGTATACATCAATATACCAATGCATATATAATTTGTGTTCAATTAAACATAAATATGCTACTTAACAGTCACTGACTATATACTGAGAGTAATCATAAATATACTATTGCCTATATAATTTATGGAATACATTCAACATTAATATGCTTCCCAACAATAAGCGACCATTTACCTAGAGGAAACATGCATATACTACTGCAGATATACATTATGTAATAAAAAAATAGTTTGCCTCTTCGAAGTAAGAAATCTTCAACTATATTTCCTTTCGTCCGGGTTGTTCACTGCCCCTCCAGTTGCACATCCTTGGGACTTCATCTCCCGTTTATCGTGCAATGTTGTTTTATGCATCAGTCATGGTTGGGATGACTTCGTAGGCCAACACAATTAAGGCTAAGGGGAAGCCACTAAATCCAAAACTCTTTACTAAAGGGTTGTTCATCACACTTTTAATGAATCCAAGGGTCAGATCATATGATAATCTGCCCCATGGATAAGACTAAAACACTTCATCTATATCGCCCATCTTTATATGGTCTCGATCAATGCTCGTTGTCAATTGTTTTGGAAGAAGAATGTTCTCCAAACAATATTTTTTTGCCAATTTTATTTTCAGGCCCTGATTTGCATACCTAAACGTACTAAAAGAGTACAAAGGCTCTCCCTAGAAATTGATTTTATGTTCAGGAAGGCTTTATCTAATCAACTACCCTCAGGTAATGACTCTTTATTGATTGATGGATAAGATCCACAGTTCAAACCAGTTATCAATGCAAAATCCTTAAGTCTAAATCTAATAACATGCCCATTAATGTTGAAACGCGGCTTATCGATATTGTTACTAAAACATTGTCTCCTAGCTAAATGAAGTAACAATTGAGGAGGGATTTTAGCTAGTTTAATGTTCAAAACATTACCTAAACAAATTTTTCATATTTTTTTACTGTTGTTTTGTCCCCATTGTTTTTCTGTCAAATTTTCAGATACATATATGCATGTTAACATAATGAACAATAGAGCAGTATGGTATATTGAAGTCACAAAACATTAACTAAACACAAATGTCAGAGTGCACATTTTAAGGTAAACTAACGCTTGTTTACACAATGAACAATAGCTAATCATGGTACATTGAAGTTACAGCTAGTGTACATATACATGTTTATATACTTAAGACATAGAAATATATACTATTTGTTGTTTTGTTACTATCAATTACAAGAATCTTTATACATTATAGTGTATTGAACCTCATAATATACCAACAACAGTAAATCAGTAAATGAACTTCAATAAATATTGTGTAATGAACTTCATAAATCTCATATAAAACTCATATTAATCAACAATTTCATAAAATTGGCAATGGCCTACAGTTTAAACCTCTATTTCAAAAAGTAGTCATAAAAATCAGTAATGAACGTTAATTTAAATCAATAACTAAGTATACCGTAATGAACTTAAGTAACAAAATATAAAACAAAAATCAGTAATCATGCGTACAGAATGAAATATACAGTGATTACTAGAGATGGTCGCAATGAACTTGAGTTTGAACCTCTATTTCATAAAGTCATTAAAGAAAATCAGTAACAAACTTTAGGAAATCAGTACTCAATCGAAAAGAAAGAAATTTACTGTGAGTGAGAGAGATTCCAGTGGAATGATATACCTACAATCAAGCGTTAGATTCATGATTAGAGTGTTGACAGTCTTATAAGAAGATACAGTGAGTAAAAGACACTAGGAAATATACCGTTATATACTGAAATGAAAACTGGAATTTTTGCTACAATCAAGATTTTTCTGTTGTTGCAGTGCTTAGATGTAGCTTCGCAATGTTCTGATGTGATGGAGGTTTTGCGATGCTTTGCTTTAGATTTTCTCATAGCTTTTGCCGCTGACATGTGGTTTCGAAAGAGCTAGGCCTAGTCGCGTCGTGTGAAAGCTGGGGGTTTGGGTTTGTGTTTCTTCAGGAAATTTTGCAGCGATGGTTTGTGGAATGGCTTCGTCTTTCCTTTTGTTAGTAAGGGTATTTTCGTTACATCATTAAATTTGTTAAGGTTTCTTGCTGGACCAATATATAATGCGGCCATTTGTGTAAATTGGTAAATATTGAGATATTCTCTTCTTTATTTTTGTATAGTGGGTTAGTTCCCTAATTGTGCCTTAACTAATCCCCTGGCCCCTAGTACATGATTTGAGTCTTTTTAGTGAGTAAGATAGTTCTATTTGAGAATGTTCTAATTGGGTAGATGGATTTGTTTTTTTAGCGTAACACAAATTCTAGAGGAGTAGAACAATTGCACTACTAGAAGGGCTGGATGGATTTGTTAATCGTGATAGAATATATGGATCTTTTTCTAAAAAATGAAAAATGAAAAATTTATTTGGTCAGAGGCAAATATATTTCAACAAATATAAGGGGCATGTATCACAGAAAAACAAATGCACATGAACTCTAGTATAGTGACATATCTAATGTGTAATATCTATTCCAACCTACACAAATATCGGCAACTTATATTTCTTTGCTGATCCATCACTTCTTTGCTGATCCATCACGCATAGGTGTAGCATGGGGCAAGATGGATGAGAGAGCATGTTACATTGCCAATGTTTTGAGAGCCATGCGACCTGGGGAATATTTTTGCTCCATTTAATTTCTCTCATCATTGGATACTGGTCGTCATCGATGGTCACGAGAACAATGCATATTGTCTCGACTCTATTACTGGTTTTAATCATAAAGACCCAAAAGAAGTTATCTTGAAGTAAGTTTTATTTTATAATTAAGAATTAAAATGTATTATGAATTACTCTGAAGATTAAGAGTTAAAATGTATTTTGCAGGACCTTAAAGATCGTTAGAACTATCTAAGGAAGTATAATTAGGAAATCCATGAATTGGGTAAGACTTCAGGTATTGATTTATACATTTATATTGTGTATGCTAATGTGTTTAAATTATTAATCTATATAACTAATTTATATAATTGTGTCCTAAGCAATCTGAGAGCTTTGAATGTGGCTATTCTCTTATATGTTTCATGAAAGATATAATCAAGAATCATCACAATCGTATGACTGAAATGGTACGTACAGTAGTTATTATTTTTTACCAGAGAGACCGTGTATTTTTTTTTTTGCTTATCTACTCAAAATTTTAAATGTTATAATTTTTGAAGTCTTTAAAAAATGTCTTTTACCAGATAGGCTATGTATTTTTTGCCAGTCTACTCCAAACTTTAAATGTCATAATTTTTTAAGTAGTCTTTAAAAATATATGTTATCAATGAACAAATTGTCTCTACCTACTTGCATCAACTTTATATGAACAATACAAAACCTCCTACCTTCACCCCATCTCTTTTAGTACAAAAACGTTGAGTTAGCCACTCTTATCCAAAGCATTAATAATCATTCTATATATTATCTAATCTCGCGTGTATGTATAGGTTAATTTTTTCTTTTCTTTTTATTTTAATACAGGTGCGTTTGAAAATTGATCCTGATGAGTTTGAAGATTATATGATAGAATAAATAACTGCCATGCACATTTTCATCAAGCATCAACAAATATGTTTCATTGAAATTGCCGCAAGCTTTAAAGCAGCATCCACTATTTTTTGAAGTCTCCACCTAGTCTTTCCTAGTAATCGTTGCTTTATGACCCAACCACTCTCCGAATGATAATTTGCATTTTTCAGTGACTATTTATATGATTTTGAAGTCGCATGAATTTAAGGGCTTTGAGTCTTTCGAAATCTTAAGAGACTTTTGAATTCTTAAAGCGTTGATTATTTACATAGAGTTATCAAGTTTAAGATAGAAATAAGAATGACAAGTTAGATTACTTAATATTTTTTAAAGTTTCAATTATAGCAGTGTATATGTACTTAATATTTTTTAAAGTTTCAATTATAGCAGTGTATATGTACAGCAACTGGATTAAAACAACGAAATATATCAATAAAAGATTTGGTTCAATGAATCTTGTATATTATTAAACCATTTTAGTAAATGATCAATTGAATTAAAGAAATTGAAAAAGAAAACGTGAAGACTATTGGAAAATCCACTGAGATTATTTGGATTAATATACATTTTTCAACTGATCTAAGGATTTTTATACGCCTTTTTGAAAATAAAAAATTTTATACCATGATCCATCAACTTCATATCAGCACTTACAATATCTCTATTCACTCATAATTTTTTTTCTTTCTTAATACACATGTCAAATCGATTTAATAATATTTTTTATTATTATTATTTTTCTTCTTCTTTATTTTTCAACGAAATTTTTTTTACTTGAAGGGTCCAAGTAGTTTTTTATGACTACTTGAACCTTTCAAATAATTATTTTTTGTCAGTCAACACTCATACACAAGGTGACTATTTGAAGGTTTCAAGTAAATGTTTATCCTTACTTGAAGGGTTCAAGTAGTTTTTTATAACTATTTGAAGCCTTCAAGTAGTTGTTTTTTATTTGGTCAGTCTGCAACTCAAACACCAGGTGACTATTTTAAGGGTTCAAGTAATTTTTTATGGCTATTTAAAGGGTTCAAGTAGCTTTTTATAACTATTTGAATCTTTTTGCGTTCAAAAAAATAAGAAAAACAGAAACGTTGAGTAGTTGAAGGGTTCAAGTAGTCATAAAAAACTAATTGAACCCTTTAAGGAATGAAAAATTACTACTTAAACCCTTCAAATAGTGATGAGTTTACTGGACAATAAACTTCAGGGGAAAAAACTATTTGAAGGGTTCAAGTAGTATAAAATTACTACTTGATGTAGCGGAAGTCTCAACAAAACTCTAACAATATCAAAATTTGTTGAATCGCGCACGATTTCCAGCAATCGTTCTTCCAAAACCTATTAAATCCTACGAAAAAGCCCAATATTATGACCGAAATAACTTACGCACCTCCAGAAGTTCTTAAAATAGTGTTTTTGGACTCGAAACTGGGTTGTGATGGATTTTTTCCATCACGCACATAGATCTCTAAATAAGTTTCGATTTGATATCTTACTGGTCACGTGGTTCCACCCGATTCAAAAGCAATACTCTTCAGAATTTGACTTGCACATGCCACGATCCATTTATTCTAAAATTTTAAAAATTGCACCGCCCGAATCACTACTTGAACCCTTCAAGTAGTGACGAGCTTACTGGACAACAGATTTCAAGAGAAAAAAAATTACTTAAAGGATTCAAGTAGTAAAAAATGACTACTTGAACCCTTCAAATAGTCACATGCTCACTGAAAATTTGACTGTATGAATCAAACTGACTACTTGAAGAGTTCAAGTAGTAAAAAATGATTACTTGAACCATTGAAGTAGTCAATTTGATTCATGCAGTTTGTTATCTAGTGAGCACATGCCTACTTGAACCCTTCAAGTAGTACAACAATTACTACTTAAACCCTTCAAGTAGTCATTTGTTACTACTTAAACTGTTTAAGTAGTCACATGCTCTCTGAATAAATCACTGTTAGAGACAAAAAATGACTACTTAAATGATTCAAGTAGTCTTTTTGTTTCATAGAGTGATTTATTTAGAGAGCGTGTGACTGCTTGAAGAGTTCAAGCACTAAAAAAACACTACTTAAACCCTTCAAGTAGATAAAAATGACTACGTTGAGTATTTGAAGGGTTCAAGTAGTAATTTATGACTACTTGAACCCTTCAAGTAGTTATTTTATTTTAATTTTATTTTATGCAGAGAGTATGCGACTACTTGAAGGGTTCTAGTAGTCAAAAAATATTACTTCTTCAGGTAGTCAAAAAACATTACTTGAACCCTTCTCTATTGTTAATGAGCAATCTAGGCACAGAAATTGCACTATCCACAGAGTAATCAATCTTGAACCCCTCGTCAGTTTATAATTACTTGAATTTCAATCAATAAATGTATTCAATCAACAAACTTATAATCCAAAAAAGTGTATAAGAATTCAGAAATTCAAACAACAAAAAAGGTGACCTGGGCGTGCCACGATGCATTTGTTCTAGAAATTCTAAGACTGCATTGGCCGCATCACTACTTGAACCCTTCAAGTGGCGACGAGTTTACTGGACAACAGATTTTAAGAGAAGAAAAAACTACTTAAAGGGAAAGAAGAAGACTGAGGGAGTTGGAATTTTCTTGGAAACCAACGTTTATTTTTTCTTATTTTTTAGACGTAATAAAAGGCTCTAGTAGTCATAAAAAGTTATTTGAAGGGTTCAAGTAGTTATAAAAAACTACTTGACACCTTCAAGTAGTCACTAATGTTTGAGTTGTTGGTTGATCAAACAAAAAAACAAATACCTGAATGGTTCAAGTAATCATAAACAACTACTTGAACCCTTCAAGTAGTCACCTGATGTATGAGTAATTGACAGACAAAAAAACTACTTGAAGGGTTCAAGTAGTCATAAATAACTACTTGAACCCTTTAAATAGTCAGCTGGTGTATGGGTGTTGACTGACAAAAAAAGGCAATTACTTGAAGGGTTCAAGTAGTCATAAAAAACTACTTGAACCATTCAAGTAGAAGAAAAACTTCATTGAAAAATAAAGAATAATAATAATAAAATATTATTAAATCAATTTGACATGTGCATTGAGAAAGAAAAAGAAATGATGAGATAAGAGAGAGATTGCAAGTGGGGAAGATGTAAAGTTAGTAGGCCAGGAGTATAAAATTCCTTATTTTTAAAATGAGTATAAAAATCCTTAGACAAGTTGAAAAATGTATTTATCCAAAAAACACAATCCATAAACACAAATAAAAAAAATCAATCATTTATAGGGGTATTTAGGGAAATAAAAAGTTTCTCCTAATCAATGCTCTTTTAAATGTACTAGTCGAAAAGTATGTACTTTGCACGTGTTAAAATGATTTAAAATACATGTAGTATTTTGAAATTAATATTAAACATTGAAACAAATATTATTTCTAAAAATAACTGTAAATCTAAATTAAAATTAACATGATAATAATAATAAGAGTGATTCTACACCGATCAAGTAATTAATTAATTTTTAAGTAATCAAGTGACGTGCCAATCATTTATAGGTTACTTTTTCAAATTATTTTAATGAGTCATTAAACAACAACCTATAAATAATGGTCACATTACTTGGTCATATAAATCTTAGTCAATTACTTGACCATTCTAAATTATTCTAATAATAATAAATACATTCGCTTGTTTATAATAGTGTTGAAATTGCACAAATATCATTGCTATTTAAATAATTTATCATTGCTATTCGAATGATTATTCAACAATTTTTAAGATTTTATTATATAAGGATTATCTTATTCAAAAATATTTCTCTCAATTCTTTTATATGAATTTCATGTTTCGATAACATAAATATTACTTAATATTTAATTATATAAATGTTTAACGAATAAATTATCTTTAACTTAAAAATAATCTTAAAATTCATTGAAACTCATATTTATGAATATTTACAATTTTAATTACAATATATATATAAACTATTTATTTAACAAACTATTTATAAACAAATTATTTTTTAATAGAAAATAATATTTCATTATAGCTCATTATATTAAAAGACAAAGTGAAATCCTTAATTTTTACTATATTTTAGGGAGGCTTAAAGGGTAAAAAGGAGAATAAAAATTTTCTCTCCTATAAACCCTTTTTAATATACTAGTAGAAACATACGTGTGTTGCATGTAATAAAACTATATTCACTAGTAATATAAAAAAATCTAAGTATATTCATTTTTTTATAAAGTAAAAGAAAATGTACTAATTTTTAATATTTATGAAATTAAATTCATATTGTACGATGACTTAAATAAAGTATCAATCAAACTGTCTGGTTAAATAACTTGAGACCCTCTCAAAACAACATGCCTTGCGCGTTATATATAAATTGAGTTACCTAGTGAGTCATTAAATGTTAGAATACAAAATTTAGGTATTTTATATATTAGAAGTTTTGATGCTAGAACATATTGTACAAAAAGTGAAATGTGTTAAATAAAAATTAGATGCTTGAAACTATACTATATAACATTGCTTTATAAATACTATAGAAAATGACTTTATTTTATCAATTTATCACATTTCTAAAAAATGATTATATCGTTGATAAATTGTTAAAAAATATATTAATGTCTTCTTTAAATTTATTTATATAAATTTTACAAATAAGTAACAAAGAAATATTAACAATTAAAAATAATTATTCTGTGTATATAATTTTTTTAAATTACTCTTTACAGATATTATTGTGTTCCTAATTACATAATAGTATCAAACATATTTAATTTGTAAACTATTTATAAAATTTATTATGAAAATAAAGTAAATGAAAACTCGGTGAAATATCTAATTTGTTTAATATTTTAAAAGGGTTTAAAGGGTAAAATAGAAAATTAAAAATTTCTCACCTATAAACTTATTGTAATATAGTATATATTAAGATTAGAATTAGATTAGATATAATTGGGTATGAACAAATTTGATGACGTCAAGTATCAATATCAACTTTACAAGAAAAAAGTATATTTCTTACAATAATTTTTTTTTCGTGCGATGTGTTATAATACTAATTCTGACAGGTTCACATTATTTGTCTAATTCCTAAATTACATTTTCTTTCAATAATGGTTTACAGATTGACATCTAAACAAATTTGAGAAGATGATTGTTTTGGACACTAAAATATAGTATTTGAAATGATGTTATAGTTTAAAGAAATTTTAGACATTTCTTGCCAACAGTTTTGAACCAAAAAAATTTAGGATCATATGTATATAAAATTGGCTCTTAACGTGAAAAACATGAGATTATTTTTTACTTTTAAGCGCTGCTCATTTAATCTTGCTTCAAAATTAATAGAATATAAAATTTTTGTATTTTCCAATCAATATTCAGGCATTTTAAGTTGTTTAATTTAATATTTTTAACCAAAAAGTTAATAATTATAATTAATATAATTTTTTTAAAATCCGCACAATGCACGGGAATATCATTAATTCATATATAAATTTCTAATGTAGGTGTATGCAGAAAACTGGCCAACCAACCGAACCAATAGAACCGATTCGGTCGGTACTTTTATTCTACTAATTCAGTCCGGTTCGGAGAAGTTAAATAACCGAACATTCGGTTCGGTTTTTTCTTTAAAAATAGAGAAATCATATATAGGAGAAATTAGAAGTCCGAAACAAAATGCGTTGCCTGGCCTGCCTCTCTCCTCTCCCTCCCTCGCGACTCCCTGCCTCCGTCGTCTCTCCATCGTGTCTTCATTGTCTCTACATCGTGTCTTCCTCGTCTCTCCCTCTGCTCTCCCTAGTCTCAGACGCTGCCTCTCTCATCTCCCTGAAGCATATATTCCTCGTCTCTTCCTCGTTTCAAAATTAGCAAATCTGAGCGTGCGACTGGTTCAGTTGTTCTCGAAGGTTTTCTGCCTCTCTGGTCTCTCCAAGTCCGTCGAAGCCCTCTCTCGGCCAAAGGGTCTCTTCTTTGGGGTTTAAAAATTATAAATTGATTTGGGGTAATTTTGTTTGTTCTTATTGATTCTTAAGATTAGTTGGGTAATTTTGTTTGTTGGTTCTGTAATTTTGTATATTGATTCTGGCGTGATATTGTAGGGATTATACTGATTCATGTTGATTCTTTATGGTTCTGGCATGATATTCCTAGATGGTTCTTGATGATTTCATTAATTTTTTATGCTTTTTTGCGGTTTTTGAATTAGTTATATAATTATAGTCGAACCGATTACAAGTAACGAACTGATTATTTCGGTTTGGTTTGGTATTTTAGATAATCGGTGAATTTGATTTGTAGGGGTGAAAAAAATAGTATCGAACTGATCAAACCGAATCGAACCTAATTGAAAATGGTCGGTTCGGTTGGTTATAGCAGATATCTCGGTTTGGTTCAGTTTGATATTTCTGTCAACCGTAAGTTCGGTTTGGTTCGAAAAATTATGTGATGTCGAAAAATCACATAAGAATTCTTAGATACGTAAATGTTTGTGGTGGTTGTAGAGACGAAAGGGAGAAGAGTGAAGCTTAATAGGAGATTGTAGAAGTCATCACAAGATTAGTAACAAAATACAGTATGAAGTTTTCAATAATCAGAATAATTTAGTTATTTTGAGCAATGAATGGATTAATTAAAAGTATTTCTTCTTGTAGCATTAAATCTACAATAAGTGCAATACCTGACACAATAAGTGAAGAATACTTTAATTACTATGCAGATGATAAGTAGATAATAATTTTGAATATCTTTCAGATGATCAAATAGATCACAGTGAAGAACACTTTCAATACTTTTCAGATGATCAAATGGATCATAAGATATATGATATATCTAAAATTCCCAATAAAAAAATATATAAATCAAAATGGTCCAATGCTTCCTTTAAGTCTCAGCATCATGAAAAAATAATTAGAAAATACATAGGAAAAGGCATGAAATAATATGTTCTTCTAATGAAACTAAAAAACTTATTGAGAATATTAATTACCAGTCTTTCAGTTCTAATATTAGTAACTCTAGAAGTTCCTTTTCTAGATCATCCATTAGGAATGATCAAGATTTTAGGAGTAAAAAATTAGAACATGAATTAATAAATTCTAAAAATTTGAATCCAGATACCCTGAACTAAGAATATAAACCACATTGGGAAGGTCTAACCCAACACAATGACGACCCAGCCAATCTAGATAGACGCAATAAATTCAGAGATTCATATAATATGGATCAAAGAAAAATCATATTTGCTGAATAGAAGACATTCATACAAAAATACAAACTTGATATGTTTTTCCTTGATTATATCGAGGATATTTATGAGAAATATTAAAGTATTTCTCAAATCTAAATAGGTCAAGGAAGATTCCAGTGTGGTAACTGTCAGTCATCCGCCATCCTGAAAAAATCTTAATTAATCAAGAAAATTCTCAACTTAAAAAAGATTTCATTGAACCTTTCAAAATTAATCATTATGAAGAAATATTTAAAAGGGTAAAATCTTTAAGAGACAATGTCTCAGAATCAGATAGTCATATGTTAGAATCTATATATGCGCCATCCATAATTCATAATTCCTCCAATAATAAAATTGAAGAATCAAGTAGGTCAAAATCTTATGAATCATCCACAGTTGATGAACTATCAAATAGTATTGTGGAACCATCTAAATATTTAAAAATTAAATCATCTGTTAAGGTTATTAGCCAAGACAGTACATCTGAATTAGATAACCATAGGTTAGAATCTTCCTATCAATATTTCACAATCAATGAACCTTCAAATATTAATAAAATTGAAGAAACATTAAAGAATTTAAAAACAAATGACTCATCTTATTTTGGTAGGATTGATAACAAAAATAATTGTTCAGAATTTGAAAAAAAAAACTTATTACTGATAAACTTCAAGAATTGAAGGACAGTAGTTCAAATCATAGGTTAGAATCAAACTATGAATTTTTCACAATTGATGAATCTTCAAACGTTAAAATAGTTGAAGAAAAGTTAAAAAATTAGAAACTAAAAAATCATCCTCCATTAAGGACATTAACCATAGAAATTATTTAATCACTACTTTTCCTTTCAAGATTTCAAAGGAATAAGAATCAAATAAAAAATTAATTGAACAACTCAATTACACCAATTAAAGTCTAATTACAATAGGTAAGCAATTAGACAAATTTGAGAGTAAGGTTGATGATCTTCATAAACCCGAATTTAGTGAAACTCTGGAAGAAAAACTTTTAATAAATATTTCAGACAAAACCACTTTAAATATTGTTCCCCTCAATAAATAGATTGATGGAATACTTCAGGAATTAAAAGTAATCAATCAAGACAATAGTTCAGATTCAAAAATTCATAGGTCAAAATCCATCTATGAGTCATCTACAATAAGTGAATCTTCAAACATTAATAATATTGAATAATCACTTAGAAATTTAAAAATTAATAAATTAGAAAGGAAATGGCCTAAAAAGCCTATTCCTCCTTATATTTAAATTTCTGAAAATTGTTTAGTTAACCAATTTTTAGTTTCTGCAGATAAATTGCACAAATGAAATATTGATGGATTTTCTGAGCAGGAAGTTCTCAATAAATTTTAACACATGGAAATAATAGCTAACAGCTACATTACCACACACAATTTACTTCACAATGAGGTAATCAATCTTTTAGTCACAGGATTTACAGGAATGCTACGTTCCTAGTGGGAAAAATATCTGACAAAAGAGTCCAAAAATACCATCATTTCAGCAGTAAAGATTAATACTGAAGGAACACTAATTATTGAAGAAAATCAGGAAACAATACATAATGCCACCAATACACTTCTCTACACAATAGTTAAATACTTCATTGGAATGCCAAGTAATATTACTTCGCGTATCCATAATCAATTGACCAATCTTAGATGTCCAACACTAAGCAAATTCCACTGGTACAAAAATATATTTTTGTCCAGAATAATGTTAAGGGATGATAAAAATCAACCTTCTTAAAAAGAAAAATTTATTAATAAATTACTCAATTTGTATACACACAAAATAAGAGTAGCCCTTAGTAATAACCTAGGAAATATAGACTATGATAGTCATGCCTATGGTACAATTATCACTACAATACAAAAGGAAGACTTTGGAATGTGCAATGATATGAAAATCAATAAAGAAAATAAAACTATAGAATATGAATTAGGCAATTCTTATGAGCAGTATGATTTACCCCATATGAGGAAAAATTCTCATTCAAACCCTAAAAGGTCTCCCAAGCCTGATAGGAGAAAATATCATAAAAATAAGCATAAGATTTTTAACCAATATTTTTCAAAGAATAAAAACTTGACAAACATTTTTTCAAAAATAAAATTTATTCTAGAAGAAAACACAATAAATATTCTTTTGATAAAAATAAACTTAAGTATTTTAAATATGGCCATAATAGTCATTCTTCTAAAAATTGTCAAGTTAAAGATAAAGTTAATCAATTAAAAATCTCTACTGAAGATAAACAAGAATTGTTTAGAACCGTAGAGTCAATAGAAAACTATGAGAATAATAGTGATACGTTGAATCCTCAAAATCTAACTCTTCCAATTATGACAGTGATTCTCTTAACATCTCTATAAGTTGTAGGGATAATTATTATCAAAAAATTAATGTTCTAAATAAAATAAAAAAGAAAAAGAAAATCTCTTGTTAGATTTAGTTAGCAAAATTAAAAATCCAGAATACCTAGAAAGACTTAGGAACGTAATTTTAAAAGAAAATACTAACAATATCGCAAGCCTTTCACAAACCTTTAAAAATTTCATTAAGAGTAAAGAAAATAAAAAAGAATTTATCCTACATGAACTTCAGAAAGAAATTAAAAATATTAAAATAAAAGAAGAATTAAATCTTTTAATAAAAAGTTTAGTTAAAATTCATGAATCTAGTAAACTAGGAGAACCTAGTAGATTCCCAATTTCAATTAATAAGGTTGAAGAACTTATTATCAACATTCAAAATAATAATAATTTCATCCAAATACTTAATCATATCAAAATCAAGAAATAATATATAATGGTCAGAATAATAATTTAAGATTTTGAGTTCACAACAAAGACTCTTGTTGATTCAAGAGTATATTTGAATTATATGCAGGAATGACTAGTTCCTCCCAAGTACTTCAAGAAGATAAAAAAATCTTTGTCTTCTACTAATGATACTCGGATGTACATAAATTTTGAAATACTCAAAGTTCATATTTACCAAGACAATGTATGTTCTAAAATATCATTTGTCTTAGTAAAAAATATGCCTGATAAAATAATTTTAGTTTTATCATTTATCTCTCTACTGTATCTTTTTACCTCAGAATATGATAGGATAATTACTTATCACATGGATAAACCTATTAAATTTAAAATTATTTCTTTTTCTCGCTATGAGAAATTGAAAACTTTAAAACAAAATCTTGTTTTCAAATCCATCAATTTAATTTCTTGTAAAGAAAAATAATTGTGGTTTTTACAAGAAAAAATAAAATTTGGAAGAATTGAAGAACAACCTCAGAATTTTGCTCTTCAAAGTCAAATCTTTGAATAAAGAGATTTTGGAATGGATAAAAGATCTGGCTCTTCTTCTACAGGGATCTCTCTTCTTTTGTATGTTGTCCTTTTTTCTTCTTCATCTTTGATTTTCGCTTTTGCTGATATTGGCTCTACAACATTTGCTTAGATCTATATTCTGTATTTATGGCTTAGTTGTTGAACATAATTCTTGAATAATTCTTGAATGTTGCATGAATATCCCTTATCAAGATTTCCCTCAATGAGAAATGAGAATGTTGTCGACGAACTGCAAAAGTGAACAGAACTGAACCATAAGTTATGGTTTGGTTATGTTCGGTTCATACGAGACTTACGGTCGGTTCAGTTCGACATAAAGCTAAACCGTGAATTTCAGTTCGGTTTGATTTCTGCCTAAATAACCGGCCGAACCGAACTGTACACATCCTTGTATATTTCTAAAATGATAAAAAAATCCCAACCTAATTATTGATCCTCCTTAATTACTGCTGATAAAATTTAATCAAGTTGGTTTTTCTCTTTCGTGCTCATTTTCAAATTTAATGCGATGGAGCGACTATTTTTTTTTCTTTCTTCAACCAATTCATCAACTCTTACTTTGTTTTGTTCAACACAAATCTGACTTTTCCATTTTTCTAGTTTCATCTTCATTTTCTTTGACGCATTGCACTCTTAATTTGCTTCTTTAAGTAATGCTTTTTTAGATCAAATATGATTAAATTAATAATATGCTCAAGTAGAAAAACCATGAAGCCAAAAATAACAACGAAAATAAAATCACAAATAACTAAGTTACTAACAATATATTAGCTCCATCTTATTATGAACTTCACAAAAAAATATATCATAACTTCAAAAATTAACAAAATTCAATATCAATTTCATGGTTTAATATGTGAAAATTAGCTTCGTTACGGCAAGTGGAGTGCGGTGATATGATTGTCGATGACTTATCCAAACTTCGTGCTTGCCGCAATCTCTCAAAGCGCAATTGGGCCTTGTCGGTGAGAGTAATCTTTAACCCCCGAATTTCATGTTCCTCCATGTTCTTCATTTTGATTAAATTGCAAACTTAAAACATCATCTTTATTTTTACTAATCCAAGTTTCACAAATAATATAACTTTAGAAAGCTTGTGAAATCTTTCTAGTGGTATTAAAATAAGAAGCTAAAGACAAGTAACAAAACATGTTATTCCAACATCAAGCATTCGAGATCATATCAACTAAAATTTCAAATTTTTCATAAAATATAAATCCAATCAATATGAAATTTTAAGAAAATGTTTGTGGCATATTATTGCATTAGAGAATTCATCATACATGAAAATTATAATATATATAATTCAAACATGCATGAAAGTGGTCAATAATATCTATTAATCAGTGCAAATTATCTTTACATGCAATCTCTTTCATTCATAGGCTCAATAAGCACGAAAGCAGTCCTATGTAGGCTCTTATATCAATGTCAGATGCATTTAAACCATTTGGATCACCGTTTCTTGATTAACTTCAAGCATAAGACATGAATTCTGACCTTCATTGGAGTTGCTTCACGTTATGGGCTTGGATTATCTACTTGGATCTTCTTGCTCGAATTTGATCTGTGAATACTTTTTTCCGTTTGGTCAGTAGAATATCAATAATGTCTAAATTTTATAAGTGTTAATTAGAAAAAAAGAAAGAGACTTTAAGAGTAAGAGAAGAATGAGAGAATCTCAGGGCCAAAGTTGTATTGCCTCTGCCTCCTTCCTCTAGTACATTGGCATTTATATAGGCTTCTCAAATCCCATGAGTTAATTAAAATAATAATATAAAAGGAAGCACTCATTATGCCTAAAGATCACACCCGTTCGTGGGGGTCATTCTGCTGGGTATGACCCTTTTTTTCTTTCTGTCTCGCTCAACCGTCAATCAATCACGACCATTTGACGATTTCTTATGGCTTCGAGCCAATCAGTCACAACCACTTGATGGTCTGTCAACCTGTATCATCTGAGTATTTTCAGCTTTACTCAATCAATCACTGTCGTTTGTCTGTCATTTCAGGTCTTTTCGTCTATCTTCGCTCTTCTTCTTATCCTTCATTTCTCGTTCTGACGAGGTTTCCCGATTATGTTCTCTTTCTTGCTCTGACGAGGTCTCTCGCTTCAACATTCTTTCCCACTCTGACAAGGTCTCTCGCTTCAGCGCTCTTTCCCGTTCTGATGAGGTCTCCTACTTCAGCGTTCTTTCCGTTCTGACAAGGTCTCCGCTTCAGCATTCTTTCTTGCTCTGACGAGGTCTCTCACTTCAGCATTTTTTCCCGCTTTCACGATATCTCCCGCTTCAGGGCTCTTTCCCATTCTGACGAGGTCCCTTGCTTCAACGTTCTTTCTATACTGACGAGATATCCCGCTTCAATGTTCTTTCTTGCTCTGACAAGGTTTTCCGCTTCTGTGTTCTTTCATACTTTGCCCCCAATCTTGCCATGTTCATGGTCCACGTGTCCTCTCAGAATTTATTCCTTTCGTACACGTGTTTGGGGTGGTTTTTCCCCTGTTCATTCCCCCCACTACACTCAATAAATTTCACTTGTTGATGTGTAATGATGAGGAGTTCTTGATTTGCATTTTCCTTTTCAAAGATCATCTTGTCTTCTCTCGGGAATCTACACTTCTTTGGAAATAACAAATATATATATATATATATATATATATATATATAACAGTTAGTTAAATCAAGGGAGGCACGTGTTTTTCCTACGATGGCGCTTCGTTTTCCATTTTCAATTATCTTGGGCAACGCGTGCTTTGTCGCTGCACCTTTTTCCAATTGTCATTGTGCCATTCATTGACGTTGGTGACGGTTATGTCTTGTTACGCGCCCATCCAAAAACATCCTTTCAGATTCTTGTTTTCAAAAAGAAAATTTATGGAGCGCGTTTTCATTTTCTTCTTCCTCTTCTTTTGTGTTTTTAACTCGAAGCCTATTTAAGGATTCTCTTGTTTTACTTCTTCCTACCTTCATTTTCTTGTGGTAAGATATTCTCCCCTATTATCTTCTTCATTTTCTTGTCTGAAATCCCTTCTCCTTCATCTATGGCGCGATATGATACTTCTAAGTTTAAGCCCCTAGTACATTTGGTTAGAAACGAGGCTGAGTTAGGACATTTTCTAGATTTCCACCGTGACGCTTTTTCCTCTGACGTAGTGTGCGGTTTACCTACAGAAGTAGACATGCGCGTGCTACGATCCGTCTGTTACAGTAATTCTAAAGTTGCACAGTCCGTGTTTTTTTTGACACAAAACTAGGCTTTGACGGGTAAACCCCGTCACCAATTCTAAAGCTGCACAATCTGTGGTTTTTGGACACAAGACTAGGCTCCGATGGGTAAACCCTGTAGCACCTTTAGGTCTCTCAATAAACTTCAATATAATATCTTATAGTGCCCGTGGTTCCACCAGTGTCAAAAGTTATGCCCTACGGAAGTGCACATGTACGTGCTACAATCCATCTGTTACAGCAATTCTAAAGCTGCACAGTCCATGTTTTTTGGAGACAATGCTAGGATCCGACGGGTAAACCCGGTCGCACCTATAGGTCTCTGAATAAGATTCAATTGGATATCTTACAGGGCTCGTGGTTCCACCTATGTCAAAAGTTATGCCCTACGGATGGGGCCGCAGGCCATCCTTGTAGTGCTCCATACCAAATAACCTTAAGCACTATGTACATAGCTTTGGGTCTTAAGCTTCCTTTCTCCCATTTCTTTCAGGAATTCCTCCACACCTGTAAATTAGCTCCATCACAGTTTACCCCTAGCTCGTATAGGATTTTACTTGGTTTTAAAGCCTTGAATAGGAGGCATCGTTTAGATTTAGGAGTAGATGAACGTAGGGTGTGCTACATCATCAAGTACCATGCTGAGTCTAAGTGTTACTATCTGGCCCCTCGCCCTGATGTTGAAAAAAGAAAAATGGTCACCGTGATCTCAAAAGGGGACAAAGGCTGGTTATCGGATGTTCTCCAAATGGAGGAAACTGAGGCGGTGATGGCCGCTGAACGATTCCCCGAAGATGGGAAGTCTACGGTAAGTCGCAGGAGGTATGGCTCCTTGTTTATCTTTACTGACTTTCTTTCTACTCCTTTGTCTTTGTAGATAGTAAAAGGAACAAAACCCCTATCTTTCCTAGGAGTCAAAGGAGAAGATCATAGTCGCTTTCAACATTCGTGGACGGGATTGGGATGATCTTCTAGATTCGAGATGGGAAATCAATGTCGCCTTTGTCCTGGAAGATAACTAAGCTCCACCTCTCTGCGCAATGCCTCTGTCCTCAACGCAGCCATCGACATCATCTCCCTCGTCTTCTCATGAAATCCCACTAGGTATTATCACCTCCCTATCTCTAATTTCCATTTCTAGTACATCAATTTCTTCTGGGTCTGAACGCGAAGACGCGGAATGGGAGTGTCTGTTTCAACACCTTACAGTGAGCGTTAGGTCGAGGCGTGCTCGTTTGAGGAGTACTATTATTATGGACGTATATGAGGAAGAAAGGAACGTTCGTCCGAGATGCAAGAGCCCAAGTTCTTCACAGGTGGCTTTGAGTCTTCCTCCTAATTCCGGTGAGACTCTTGTTGCTCCTACCTCCTCTTTAACTATTCCACTCGCTCCTCTAGTATATGCTTCGCAGCAGCGATCCTGTTTTAGTCCGCCCCCTTCTCAGCCAGATTCGGCACCCGTCCATTCTTCCAACACTCAGGGAGGAAGGGGGGACCCTTCTTTGTGGAGTTGGAGAAAATTCCGTGGGGTTTCATAAGTTCTCACTTCTGTAAACTTCCTCAACGACCCCCGTTCTGCACATATTTAGCTATGTGGGATCCAGTCTGATATCAACATGGCCACTGCTCATGGCATGTCATTTGGGAATCACCTTTGCTCGCTCAGTCACAGTTTAATGAAGGTACACTCATTCATTTTCTTTACTCGCTATTCTCTTTTGCTGACTAAACGTTTTGGTTTTCTCTTGTTCTTTTCTGCAGGCCATCATTTTCCATAACAGCATTCAAGAGCATTTTCTTGTCAATGAGCATATAGTTGCCCAATAAAAGAGGGATATTGAAAGCTGTCATGGGATCCTTGATACTCGGAGGGTTGAAATTGAGAGGCTTAGGAAGCGAGAAGCCAATCTTCAGGGCACGGTTGATGATTTAGCCCAAAGGGTGGCAGTTGCAGCGACAGAATTTTCCAAGCTTGAGAATTCCTTGAAGGCCACCAAGGAAGCGTTTGACAAGTTCGAGAGGTGTCAGACTACTTCCTATGAGAACCTGAAGATCGTGGAAGATAGATTGATTGCTGCTGAGGTGGCTCAGGAGGAAGCCGAGCTGAGAGAGAGAGAGACCAAAGACATCTACCACGCTTTGTTTGACAAAGCTGAGAAGAAGGTCTATCTGGCGGGCTACAAGGATGGGAAGGAAACCCTCCCTCCTAAAGTTTCTCTTGAGGATGCTCTTGCTGCCGAAGATGCTTCAATTCTCGTAGTTGAAGATTTCACCATTCCTGTCGCTGAAGACTCCACCATTCCCGTTGCTAACGACGATGTTACCAACCCTCTTGTTGCTGAAGTTGTTTGTAGCGACGAGTCTTAGCTTTCCTTCTGCAATTTGTTCTTTCTTTTTTTTTTTTGGGGGGGGGTTGTAATTTCCCTTTTTATCAATGAAAGGTCTTTTTCTTCTTGGCGTGTTTCATTAGTTTAGTATTTTATACTATCAAGATTTGAGGGAGTAAAGTTGAACTTAGGAATCATGTACTTTCAACATTTTTCAACCAAATAATTTTTTCAAATGTTTTGAAGAAGAATTATTAAGTAACTCAGTCACATAGCAATTATTTTAAACAACACATAGTAATAATTTCTAAGTTCCAAATTATTCTAAACAACAATTTAAGTTTAGACCTTAGTACTTCAAAGCATTAATTCGATTTATTCTAAACATCAATTTCTAAGTTCCAAAATGTAAACTTCTTTTTGCTTACAGTGATTTTTATGCTTTTTGAGTTGTTTCCCGTTCAAAGCGGATGAGTCTTTCCTGCTTCCATTGTGTTTCATTTCTTTGCTTTCCACATTTTCGAGAAAAGGTTTTTCCTACTCTCAAGGGCTTAGGCTTCTAGGCCGCCGACTTTTTTTCAGTTTCAATTTTCCTTCTAGATAGTAGGCGTCCCCGCTCTCAAGTTTTTAGGCTTTCAAACCATCGACTTGATTTCCATTTAGAGAGTGGTTTTTGTTCCGCTCTTGGTGGCTTATGCTTTTAGGCTATGGTCATTACTCATTTTTCCACATTTTAAAGAGAATGTTTCTCTCGTTCTCAAGGGCTTAGGCTTCTAGGGCGCCGATCTATTTTTCACATTTTAAAGAGAAGATTTTTCTCGCTCTCAAGGGCTTAAGCTTCTAGGCCACTGACCTTTACACATTTTAGAGAGAGTGTTTCTCCCGCTCTCAAGGGTTTAGGCTTCTAGGCCAACACTGACCTTCTTCTTTTCCTAAAATTCTCTCTTTTTTGTAAGGGTTTTCCACGTAAAAATTTGATGTCAATTCCTTCCTTCTGTATCACACCAAAAAACATGAGAGAAATTGTATATTGTAATAACAGTCAATAATTTAAATGAAGTATTTCATAAGGTAACTAGCATTCCAGGGTTTTGACAATTCTGCTATTTTCTTTGTCATGAGGTGATAGTAGCCGCTTCCGCCTACTGTTTTGACGATGAAAGGACCTTCCCAAGACGGACCAAAAATTCCTTATGTTTGGAAGATCCTTTTCAAAACCAAATCTCCTTCCTGAAATTCCCGCCTTCTAATTCTCTTCTGGAAATAGGCTTTCCTTTTCTGATTGTAATTAGCTATTTGCACGAGTGCCATTTCCCTTTTTTCTTCTAACAAATCAAGACTTTCTTTCATGAGTTCTTCGTTCTGTAGTTTAATCAGTTCTGATCTGAGAGTTGGATTTCCTATTTCCATTAGTATAACCGCTTATGTTCCGTAGGTCAAAGCAAATGGTGTTTCGTCTGTCGCCTATTTGGAAGTTGTTTGATATGCCCATAGTACTGCTCATAATTCTTCTACCCATTTTCCCTTTGCTGACTCTAGGTGTTTCTTCATGTTGTCAAGTATGATTTGGTTTGATCTTTTAGCTTGTTTGTTTCCCTGTGGATAGTAGGGTGTAGAGAATCAGTTGGTAATTTGTAGGTCTTCGCAAAAAGTCCTTACCATCTTTCTGATGAATTGAAGTCCGTTGTCACACACTGATACCCGAAGAATTCCGTATCTGCGTAATATATTCTTCCACATGAATCTCCGTACTTCTTCTTCCGAATCCTAGTAAAGGCTTCTACGTTAATCCACTTGGTGAAGTAGTTAGTGGCAACTAGCAGGAAACGTTTCTGAGCGGGTGTCATGGGGAGTGGTCCGATGATTTCCAGAGCCCAATACATGAATGGCCAAGAACTTATCACGGTGTTGAGTTCTCCTGTGGCTAATTTTATTGTGGGAGTAAATCGTTGACACTTGTCACACTTCTTTGCATATTGCTTGGCATCCAGGTGCATTTTCGGTCAGTAATACCCTTCATTCAGTATTTTGTGGGCTAGAGACCTGCCCCTGGTATGATTCTCGCACACCTCTCCTTGAACTTCTACTAACACATATTCATCTTCCTTTTCTTTTAGGCAATTTAGATACGGCCCTAAAAAAGACCGTTTATACAATAAATCGTTGATTGTGCAGTACCTGGCATTCTATTGCTGAATCTTCCTAACATGAAGTTTGTCTCGAGGTAGGATCCCTTCCTTTAAGCAACATATTATGTCATCTTTCCAGCCCGATTCCAGCCCAGTTTTCACCTTTACTACCTCTTCAGCTGTGATGCTTTACCTTTCTAGAAACTCAACTGGTACACTTCTTTTTCACGGAATTTGTAGTGAGGACCCCAAATTAGCCAACGCGTCTGTGTGCCAGTTTTCCGTTCTAGGGATATGGTGGACTTCAAAAGTTTTTAGTTGCTTGAGCAGTCCATTTCCCTTCTGTAGGTAACTAATCATTCTTTCATCCTTTGTCGTAAACTCCCTTGTTACCTGCTTTACTACCAACATTGAATCACAAAATATTTTTATTTCGTTTACCTCTAATTCCCATAACAGAATGATTCTTGCTATCAGGGCTTTGTATTCGGCTTCATTGTTTGAGATGGTGAATCCAAATGAGATGGAGTGTTCAAGTGTTTCGCCAAACGGAGCTCGTAGTGCCACTCCCGCTCAGGCTCCTTTATTGATTGAGGCTTCGTCAACGTATAATTCCCATGTACCATTTTCGATTACTTGTTGTCCGCTTTCTGATTAATAATGGTGGAGTTATCAAGTACTCTTTTATCTTGCTAAGAGCTTCCTCACACTTGTCATCTCATTCGCCCGCTGAATTCTTCCTTAGATTTGTGAAGAATGACTTACACTTGTTGGTTGATCTTGAAAGTAATCTATTCAAATCCTCCAACCTTCTCGTTAAGCCTTGTATTTCCTTCTGATTTTGTGGGGATTTCATCTCCATTATGACTTTTACTTGATCTGGGTTGACCTCAATTCATCGCTGCGTAACTAAGTGGTCGAGGAATTTTTCGGCCGCCACTCTAAAGGTACGTTTTTCTGGATTCAACTTCACCAAATTTTCCTTAGGATGGAAAAGGCCTCACTAAGGTTTTCGATGTGATATTTGCGCTCTCAACTCTTCACCAACATGTCATCTATGTAAACTTCCATGATTTTTCCAATATGCTATCAGAAGATTCTATTTACCAACATTTGATAGGATGCACCTGCATTTTTTAAACTAAACGACATTCCCTTATAACAAAAAGTACCATGTTCAGCTATGAAAAATGTTTTCTCCTGATCAGCCTGGAACATTTTGACTTGGTTGTATCTTAAAAAGGCATCCATGAAGCTTAGAAGTTCATGTTTTGAGGTGGCGTCCACCATCTGATCTATTCTAGGTAACGGATATTCATCTTTCGGGCAAGCCTTGTTCAGATCTATGAAGTCCACACAAATCCTCCATTTCCTGCTTCTCTTTTTTACCATGACAACGTTAGCGAGCCATTCTGGGTAATCTACCTCCTTAATGAAATCTATTTTTAGTAGTTTGTCAACTTCTTCTTTAATGGCAATGTTTCTTTCTGGTGCGAACTCCTTTTTCGCTGCTTCATTGGTTTAACTGAAGGGTCAGTATTCAGATTATATTTTCCAGTATATCTGGCATCTTGTGAGCAGTGGTTGTAAAAATGTCATTGTTTCTCCGTAGAAAGTCAATTAACATTTTCTTCTCCTTTTCCTCTAGATGGGCCCCAATATTTGTCATTTTTATCTAAGCAAATATGGACAATGTCTTCTGCTACCTCGTACCTAAGGCCCACATGTGCATCCTTCTGTGATTTATATTTCTCATCTCCATCCACCAGCTTTTTTCCATTTTTGCTATATTGTGTTTCCTCACTGATTCCAATGCGGTTACCATGCAGATTCTAGCGACAGCTGGGTCTTCTTTTATAGTTTTTATTCCTTCAGGGGATGGATATTTCAACACATGGTAGTAGGTGGATGGTATTGCCTTTATTTTATGTAACCAGATTCTCCCCAAAATAGCGTTATAAGGGGATGATTGTCAAGCACCATAAATTCGATGAGGTGATTGAATGGTCCTACGCTGACTGGGAGGTTGATCAATCCTTCTGAGTAGCTCACAGTCCCATTGAAGTCCACCAATGGCTGCAGAAGACTTTGCAGTTGTTATTCCCCCATAGATATTTTTCGAGTATTGATCGATGGATAATATTGAGGGCACTACCGTCGTCAATCAGCACCCTTCTCACTAGACAATTTCCTACTTATATTGAGATGACAAGGGCATCGTTATGATGCTCATCATGCTCCAAGTCTGTGTCGCCAAAAATGAGTGGGGAATTCCCATTTTCATTGGCGGTGTCTTCCTGTTTCCAGCTTCCTTTCGATAATGATTTTTTGATGTACACTTTCCTTTCTTTTCTTGTAGTCCCCTCTAGTTCAGTTAAAACGATGATGGTGTCGACTATTCGGAGTGACTGCTTCCCATTATCCCTTTTTTCCCCGTCATGAGTTTCTCTTTTAGCTTCTCGATGTGGTTCCTCCCTCTTCATAAATTGATTAAGGTATCATTCTTTCATTAGTTTCTCCATATAGTCCTTCAACTAGAAGCAGTCTTTTGTAAATGTCCATTGCTCCTGTGGAATGAGCAGTTTGTCCTTATGTGCGTGGGCTGGCTCCCTCGTAAGTGAGGCTGGTCTTTCCAGCCAAGGTTTGCCTTATATAATCTCTAAGACTTGGTTTATTGAGATAGCCAATGGGGTGTAGACCTTGTCTCTAGGATGGATGTCATCCGCGGGTTCCTTCGAGCGATGGTTATGTTCCGCTTGGTGTCTCCCTGCTCATCTTCTTTTTCTGTTCTTTGATTCTGCTTTCTGCCTGCACTTGAGCTCCGCTATTCTTTTTTTGACTTATTAATCCATCGTCCCGCTTGTTTTAATAAACTTCTTTTTTCTTCTTCCAACGTGATGTATGTTTACATTCTTTGGAAAGTCTCCGCTATGGTCATGGGTTTTATCTTTGATAAATCTTCAAAGAAGGCTGATTTCGGATCCAACCTTGGTCTAAAGGCCAGTCTCGCCACTTTGTCATCATAACTTCCCACCTTGGCCATTTCTTCCTTGAATCTGCGAGTGTCTTCCCGAAGTGTTTCATTTTCCTTTTGGGCAGATATCGTCAAAAGGTAGTCTGAGTCCTCCATTATCGCCCAGTAAGTAGAGTACTGTACTAAGAAGGCTTTGGACATGACAGTAAAGTTAATAATGGATTGGGCATGAAGGGAGTGATACCATTTAAGTGCAGTCACGTCTAGACTTGTGGGGAATATCATGCACATCAATGCGTCTTCATGCTGGTATAACGTCATGACTTATTTGAATCATCCCAGATGATCTATAGGGTCAAACTTCCCTTCATAACATTTGAATTTAGGCGCTACGAACTTCCTCAAAATCGGGGTGGCTAAGATTTCTGGACATAATGGAGTTCTGGTGAGTGATTCTAGGTCGGTTTTGCCCGTGTTTCCCAGGCTCCTCAGGCTCATCATCTTTCTTTCCATCATCTCTTCCATGACAGCTTTCGTCATGACTTTTGGTGGGCAAATTTATCCTGCCTCCTCCTTTTCGTGTTCAGTTGACTCAACCTCCATGTCTTCATTCTATATGTTCCTACTGTTTTCATTGTTGCCTTCCCGTGTGACTTTGTTTCCTTCTTGGTAGTTCTCCCTTCTGTCACGGTTAGTGTGCTGGCTGGCTTCTGCCCGTGTCTGTGCAAGGTCCTGTTGTAATGCAGCGATATGCTCCTACATCACCTGTCATGCATTGTGTAGTGTTTTGACATTTTGCTATTCCATTTCTTGTATTCGGTTTAGGATGGTCTGAAGCATCTCAGTTGGGGGAGTAGGGTGATTGGCTTGTTCATCCCCATTCTCGTTTCCTTCGTTGAGGGTGGTGTTTGACCTGGTTCGAGGCATGATTTGGTTTTCTGGAGGGTATCTTTGAGGTTGTTTCTCTTCTCTCAATGAAAGTATCAAAATGTAAAGGATTTTTTCTGTTTGGTCAGGAGAACATCGATAATGCCTAATTTTTATAAGTGTTAATTAGAAAAAAAGGAAGGAGAATTTAAGAGTAAGAGAAGAATAGGAGAATCCCAGGGTCAGAGTGGTATTGCCTCTGCCTCCTTCCTCTAGTACATTGGCCTTTATATAGGTTTCCCAAATCCCATGAGTTAATTAAAATAATAATATAAAAGGAAGCATTCATTATGCCTAGGGATCACACCCGTTCATGGGGGTCATTCTGTTGGGTATGACCCATTTTTTCTTTTCTGTCTCGCTCAGTCGTCAATCAATCACGATCACTTAACTATTTTTTATGGTTTCGAGCCAATCAGTCACAACCACTTGGTGGTCTGTCAACCTGTATCATCAGAGTATATTCAGTTTTATTCAATCAATCATTGTCGTTTGTCTGTCATTTCAGGTCTTATTGTCTGTCTCCATTCATCTTCTTATCCTTCCTTTCTCGTTCTAACGAAGTCTCCCGCTTCTGTGCTTTGAAGATGTCTCTCACTTCAGTGTTCTTTCCCGCTCTGATGAGATCTCCCGCTTCAGCATTCTTTCCATTTTGACGAGGTCTCCCGCTTCAGTGTTCTTTCTTGCTCTGACGAGGTCTCCCGTTTCTGCGTTCCTTCCCGCTTAGCCCCTAATCTTGTCATGTTCGTGGTCCATGCGTCCTCTCAGGATTTATTCTTTCGGTACACGTGTCTTGGGTGGTTTTTTCCCTGTTCAACTACCAGAACATTCGTAGAACTCTATTTCATATTCTTTCAGAGAAAAAAATAGATGAGAGTTTTGTAGGTAATTGTTCAAATGCTTAGATGATGAAACAATGTGCCAAGACCCTCCTCTTATAATTTTGTTGGAGAGGTAACTCAATTTGTAATCTTCCATTCTCAATAACCGAGAGAGTTATTGAAAGGTTTCCATTTCATGGAACATCCATGAGTCATCAATTTTTTATGACTCCTACTAAGCATGTTTGAATCAAGATTTATTTTCTAATTATGTATTTTGAGGGATGGGATTTTAGTAGGGGTGTGCATGGGACGAGACGGTTTTTTAACATTTTTGTCCTGTCCCGATCGAGACGGGACAATTTTTTTAAGTCCCTTCTCGTCCCGTGTTGAGGGGAAATCCCAAGCGGGATGGGACGAGGGTCGGGACGAGGTAGGGCGGGTATTTTGGGTAAAAATGTAATGGTTAAAAATTAAAATTGGTTTAAAGTTTAAAAGATTAAAAGGTTAAAAATTAAAAAATTAAAGGAAAGTTAAAAAAAATTAAGGGTTAAATTAAAAAAACAAAAATATTAAGCTATTTATGAAAAAATCTCGTCCCATCCTGCCAAGAGAAAAAATCTCATCCCGTCCTGCTCAGTTCGGGACGGGACGAATTTTTCAGAACGGTTGCACAACCCTAGGTCTGAGGAAGCAGACACATTCATGTATTTCTCTCTTTTATGTAGGTTGTTTTCTTTAGGGTTAAATGTGGTTTTTCTTTCTTTCTAAAGAACAGTTAATGATTTAATGTGTTGAAGAAAAGAGAAAAGTGAGTTTCATCAAATAAGAGTCTTTTTGTTAGTGTTTATGACTAAAAATATTTTTATGTATTGAAATTATAATATTTTAATTCATATTATGTTATGTATATTTTTTAAAGAAATACTTACATATATTTTAAAATACTTACTGCATGTAAAAATGTTTTAAAAAATATTATGGCATATATTTTTGTAAAAATATTTTCACATATATAAATTTATTTCAAACAATAACTTTCATTAAATATGTGAGATTTAAAGTAATACTTTTTAATACAAGAAAGTGCATTAACACATCTTAAATCTAAAACTTAATGTTTAAAAGCTAAAAAGAGGGAAATGTTTTCCCAACAGATAATCTTAAATTAAAATTTAATTTTCTCAGAGTTTTCCCTTTTTTAAAGCAGTCCGTAAATTAAGTTGACCTACGAGGAGGAAGTCATCATTCTAGTCTTCCGCGAATCATCATGGAAAGAGCTGCAAGATTCTTTCTTCACCGCCACAAACATCCCTCTTGTTCGCGCGTAACAACACGTCACCATCCAACGGCAAGTCTTTGTTCCGCATGGACCGCATCACACCACTCTCATTTCTGACACCAAATAGCGCGTGGACTTAATTTCTTGTCGCTCATTAGGCGCATATAAAATGCGATTGTCATGTGAATACCGTCATCTTACCCACTGATTGTGACGTCCTCAACACTTAATCCAACGGCTCCAAATAGCATTCTGTTGAAGCGAATCATGAGGAAAGCGATTAGTCAGGAGCATTAACAACAGAAATAGGCAAAAGAAACCAAATCAAAAGTGGATTCTCTATTAATATCACAAAGAAGATGAAGAACATGAAGATTTGGTGTTAAATTCATTTATAATTTCTCGTTCGTAATAAGAAAAGAATCTGAATTTTCCAAAAAAAAAAGGAAGAATCTGAAGAGGAAATGGAAAGAGAGAAAAGGAAGGGATTGGTGGAGAAGAATGACGATGTAGCTGTTGATGGATGGAGGAGGAAGAAGATGAAGAAGGAAGGGGACAGAGAAGAGCCGACGGAGGAGGAGGTGGACGAATTTTTCGCTATCTTGAGGAGAATGAAGGTGGCGGTGGAGTACTTCAGAGCCGGGGGTGAGAAGAGGTTAACGGAGAGATGGAAAGAGGAGATTGTGGTGGAAGATGAGGAGGAGGAACTGGCGGCGGTGGTGGAGAGGGAGGAGGAAAAGATAGTGATGGAGGAAAATGAAGTGCTAGATTTGAACGCAGTGCCGGTCGGAGGTGAGAGCTCTACTGATGATAATTAGGCTAGCTAATGCAAAATTGAAAGAATTTCTCCAGCAACAGTCAGGGAAGGTCAAAATTCTTGTTTAGCGTAAACAGATAATTTAATCTTAATTGTACGTTCTTTCTATTATTTTTCCCTTATTTATCCGTTTCATTTTCAGAGTGCAGTTGAACCATTTTAAGCTAATTCTTCTGAAGATTTTTTGTTTGAATAATGAATACTAATAAATCGCCAAGCTCTGCATACATGGGAAGCTAATTCTGATGAACATGCTTTTTCGAAAAAAATTCTGATTAGAGTTTTTCATTCCTCAAAATAAGGAATTATTCTACTGTAACCCCATTATTGTTAGTTTCGTGACTGAGGTGATCTCACTCTCGGATGCCCGTAAGGTGATCTAAGGATGGGGTTAGCTAGATATCAATACCAGACACGGTATGGTAGAAAGTAGAATGCCCATAAATAAGATAATTTGAAAAGAATAATACTTTTGGCTGCTGTTCAGTCAAGAATGAACTCCTCGACACCACTTAAGTGTACCAATCACCACTTAAAGTGTACCAATCAGGTAAGATTATATATTATAATTAATTTTAGCTTATATTTAACCTCAAGAATACTAGGTCACGCTAAGAGTCTTGAACATTATTACTCATCAAAAGAGTGTAGAGCATTTTTATATAATCATTCACTTTTCACACGTCTTGCTTGATTGATAAATTTTATCGGCAATGAAGAATTCATCTTCGTCAGGTGTCAAATATTGATCTCTAAAAAATCATGGTTAATATCTTAAAATCTTCATTCTCACTTTATCCCTCTAAATTTTAGCAACTTCTCTATTGGTCCATAAAGTTTCATCATCTGACACAAAACTTCCATAACCTGAAATATCGAACCAAACGTCATTTAATATAATATATCATGTGTCGTGCGCGTGATAGAAAATCCCATTATACCCCTCCCTTTATCGATGAAACAACCCTCTACACTTTGACCCAAAATTAATTTACCACCTAAATTTTAACATCTTCACTACTGATCCCTAAAGCTTCTCCATCCATCATAAAAACCCCTGACCTGAAATATCGAACCAAACGCCGTTTAATATGTCACATGTCGTACACAATATAAACAATATTCTTATTATACCCCTCATTTCATCGAGCTCTTACGTGAACATAGCTCTTTCTTCACTTTCCATCTTCCCCTTATGCGAACAGAGCCTTCATCTTCTTCCTTCTTCTTCCTTCAAGATCTATCTCTCTTTGAAACACAACCCTTCTTCTTCATTGTTCTTCATTCTTCTTCAAAAACCCTAAATGTGTGACCTTAATTTCTTATTTGAGCGTCTATCTCAGAAATGTGAAATATAGCCCATGAAAATGAGTTTTTTTAAGGAAAAATATCCAATATATGTACGTATTTAGAATGTTGAATGTGGATGTAGATGAATATTTTGTGAATGACATTTTATCAAAGGAATATTACAAGAATTTTATAAAGGATATGCTATGTGGGTGTTTGTACCGAAAAGTTTAGCAATGAGTTTACATGTAATCCTCACCTAGCACGGAGCTCCCCTTGACCCAAGAATCTACAAAACACAAACAAAGAATCCAAAGGCGAGGAGAATCGGGCGGGGGTGGGGGGTTGCCTCGCCTAAGAATCTCCGATGCCTAAGTCAGTATCTTGACATTATTCTGACATAGTTTTCTCAGAGGAGAAATGACATACCTATTTCCCTAGTAGATCAGGATATTTGTACTTGAAGTTATATGGAGGAAGGGTGTCGAAGAAGCCTTGGGAGTGTGCAAGGGAAGCTTCTCGAGGTGCGATGATGACAATGATTGTCCCTGATTGGACGGAAGGGAGGTGGCCTTTGACATAAAGAGATGAACATTAAATGTTGACATGCCTTCAAAATGACTGTATGAGGGGGATCTATTCTGATATTCTACCGTGAGATTTGACCTGTTGGGTGCTCGGACGTGCAGGAAGGTGCCATCTGGGATGTTACTTTCGACAAGTAATGATGACATTGGTACTTGAATTAACCGAGCTCTCTTTGCAGATTCCATTTGTTGTCTTGTATATGCTCAAGTCTGTGCGACCTCAGCTCCCTTGGGTCTAACCAGCCAAGCTCGGTTATTCTCCTTTGACATTTTCCTTCATTATTAGCTCTCTATCGCGGTATGGTACATGTTGTCACGTCTTTAATGCTCACCTCCCTTACAAAATCAAAATTTTCATTCTTGCCCTCATTTCTTCTTTCTTCTTTGGGAGAACAGTGATCCTACCCCTTATAGGGTCTCTTCCGTTGGGGGGCTTCCTCTTGAGATCCTCCTGACTTTTCTTTCCGTGGTTATCATTTCTCTTTCTGTCATCTTTTAAATGTTGTGCCTCAAAGTTAATGACATTCTGTTCGCGGTAATTTTCTTACCGTCGATAAGTCTGTGTGATGAACCTTTGTCTTTGTAAATAGTTGCAAAAGCTCTTTGTCGTGAAACCTTACCCTCAAAAAGTCTTGTAACCTAGCCGATAACTTTGACCTTTGATCCGCAATTGAGCACCTTTACCAGCCACAATCCATCTCATTCCTTCAGTGTTACCATTCTCTTCTTTCACCACCTCTGTCCTTTCGATCTTTCATCAACTTGCTTCACAAGGCTCAGGAGTGGGTAAAGTAGCCCTTCCACTCGCATCTTTCGGGATCGTCTTGAATTCAGGCATGTTGGCTTCCTTCCTTGCTCACCTTATGGGAGAGATTGAGGCCTTTTAACTTGACTTGGCGTGGGTGTTAGGCCAAGTCATCGTGATCTTGAATCCTTGGTCGAAAATCGACCGAAGCTCTCAATACCTTTACAAGAGTTCAAGAAACCTGTGAAAATCCTACAACCACCGACCTCGCCGAGGGGTGGGGTGGTGAAGGTCTTTTATTTTTAAGTTATCTTGAGGAAGGGGTTAGCCCTCTATCTGAGGAGGAGGCCTTTGTAATTTTTCATTTATTAGTATTTGTAATCCTTTCTCCTCATTAATGAGAATGAAATTTCTTAATCTTTACCTCCTTCTTTCGGCTCTACTCTTGTTTATTTCCTTAGTCATAACATTTCTTAGTTGCACGAGCTATGCTTTAAGCAATACAAGTTTCTCAAGTAGATGAAGTTTCACTTACTTCCGTCGAGCTTTGATTTAGGACTGGGTTAGACCTTTATCCTCCATTGTTCCATCGAATTGAATGTTCTCACCCATTCCTACTGACCTGAGCTGCAGGGTTACTCTTACCCCGAACTTGAGTGGGTTTTGAACGGACTTTCCCTTCCTAATGGAGGTCCTACTTTTGAAGGAGGTTGGGTCGTGCAGACCTCCCTCAAATTAGGAGTTTACCTTTTGACGTTTTGTCATACATATTTTTGTTGAGCCTTTTCTTGGTCCGTCGAATTAGATTGCAAGCTGAACTTTTCTCCTTTGGTACTCGGTCAGAGGACCTTCCATTTGGCTCCTATCCATGCATTTCCCTATCTGGATAAATCCTTGTTCTGCCCTGCGAGCTAAAGTGTCCATAAGTAATTTTCTTTTACATGATGTCTAGCCAAACGTGCTTGCTCTAGCTAGATCTTTAATGTTGTTTGGCGAGCTATAGTACTTGGCAGACATCACTTTACCTTGATATCTAGCCATGTGTACCTGCTCTGGCTAGATCCTTAATCTCATATGGCAAGCTAGAGTGCTCAGTAGACATCATTTTATCTTGATATTTAGCCAGGCCTACCTGCTATGGCTAGATTTTTTATCCCGTTTGGTGAGCTAGAGTGCTCGGCAAACATCACTTTAACTTGATATCTAGCCAGACATACCTACTTTAGCTAGATCATTGATCTCGTCTAACGAGCTAGAGTACTCGACATATATAATTTTACCTTGATACCTTACTAGGCGTACCAGCTTTGGCTAGATCCTTGATCCTGTCTGGTGAACTATAGTGCTCAGCAGACATCACTTTACCTTGTTATCTAGCCATGCGTACCTACTCTGACTAGATTCTTGATCCCGTTTGGTGAGCTAAAGTGCTCGACAAACATCAATTTTCCTTGATATCTAGTCAGGCGTACCTGCTCTGGCTAGATCCTTGATCCCGTCTGATAAGCTAGAGTGCTCAGCAGACTGATCACTTTACTTTGATATCAAGTTAGGCGTACCTGTTCTGACAAGATCCTTGATCCTCTGGTGAGTTAACGTGCTTGACAGACATCACTTTACCTTGATATCTAACCATGCATATTTGTTCTGGCTAGATTTTTTATCTCGTCTGGCAAGCTAGAGTGCTCGATAGACATCACTTTACCTTGATACCTAGCCAGACGTACCTGCTCTGACTAGATCCCTAATCCTGTCTGATGAGCTAGAGTGCTCGGTAGACTGATCACTTTATCTTGATATCTAGTTAGGCATACATGCTCTAGATAGATCATTGATCTATCTAGTGAGCTAGAGTGCTCGACAGACATCACTTTACCTTGATATATAACTACGTATACCTGCTCTAGCTAGATCATTGATCTCATATGGTGAGCTAGAGTGCTCGAGAAACATCACTTTTTAAGCCCGACTGGCGGGCTAGGTTGTCTCACGAGTCATCAATTTTAAAACTTGACTGGTGGGCTAAGTTGCCACACAATCGTCACTTTTTAATCCTGATTGGTGGGCTAGGTTGTCGCACCATCACTTTTTTTAATCCTGATTGGTGGGTTAGGTTGTTGCACCAGTCATCGCTTTTCAATCATGACTGGTGGACTAGGTTGCTCCACCAGTAATCACTTTTTAGTCCTGACTGGTGGGCTAGGTTGCCATACAAATTATCATTTTTTAATCCCAACTAGTGGGCTAGGTTGTCGTACTAGTCATCACTTTTTAATCTCCACTTATGAGTTAGGTTACCGCACTGATCATCACTTTTTAATCTTAAATGGTAGGCTAGGTTTCTACAACAAGTATCACTTTTTAATCCTAGCACGGGTGCTAGATTACCGCACCAGTTATCACTTTTTAATATCGTCTGGTAGGTTAGGTTGTCGCATCAGTTATCACTTTTTAAACATTCGTTGTTATGAAATAGTTGATTTTTTTCTTTTATTTGACAAATGTCACTAAGTACACGATCTATGTTGTCTGTTACACCTTGGCATTGGTCGTTTAAAACCGAAATCACATCTTCTTCTCCGATCGAATGAGGGTCGAGGTGGAGCACCGAAGATTGTCGGGTGCCTTATTCTCCAAGCTACCGCCTTCCAAGCCTTGTTGTGCGTCTTTCTTTCTGAGCTTCATCTTTGCCTTAATGGTGGGTCCTTTGACTTCCACATTCTACTCGTTAACAGATTTCGCTTGTCCTGAACCATTCTTTCTGATTGCCCTGATGGGAGAACAATTGACACTTGGTTCTTCAAGTTCTTCTTTAGACTTCTCTCTAGGTAGTTCACCATTCATGGGGTGCTTCATTCTTGTGGGTTCATCCATTTCAAGTGAGAGCTTGGAAGGATCATGCTTGTGTATCCCAATATTAACAGTCTGATCTTGCTGAAAACTGGCATAAGAGGTCTTGTGACCGTCTTACCCACTCACTAGGGCTTCAGGTTTTGAATCACCTTGCAAGCCAGCGTAATGATATAGGGCGTGAGAGATGGGAAATTCATGTTGTGGAGGATTGATGCGAGAATCTATATTTCAACTAGGAATGACACCCGACCCATTTATTTGTGCCGCGTGGCTTTCGTTTGCTTGAGAGCCTTGTAAAATGTGTGTATGCCTTCATTTGTTCTTCAGCTGTCTCGCTCCCCACCCTCATCTTTCTCCTATGCCTCATCTTTCTGGGATGACCCCAACTAGAAACTTTCAAAGCGGGAGCTTGGTCATCTAAAGCCTGGTTTCGGTTTGGGCTCGGTTTCGTCGAGAGGTGGCAGTTTCTCGAGGTTAAGGTGCCGGGCACCCTTTCCTAGATAATTTTTCCCATGGTCCTGGGAATGCATGGCGATACAGGCAGCTAGCCTTTAAGTCATGAGGGACCATTTTTGTGTAAGAGACCGTTAGGACTTGATCCATGACTGGCACGTCTTTCCTTATCTTCTTAGTTACGTCAAAGGTTACAACCACCGTATCCTTCTTCCTTTGTCGTGTAAGCATTAGGGCGGCAGAAGATCCTTCTCCCACTAGGGGAAAGGGTGAATCCTACCTCTCATCATGAGCTTCGTTGGCATAGGATACCAAACCCATCATCTCCTTGTAGGAGGAGGAGGGTTTCAAGTGCTTTGAATAAGAATGATTTTATTACGCTTCCCACAGACGACGTCAACTGTTTGTACCGTAAAGTTCACAAGTGGGTTTTCATGTAATCCTCTCCAGCATGTAGCTCTAATTGATCCCAAAATCTGCAAAACTCAAACAAAGAACCCAAGGGTGAGGAGAACTGATGGGTGGTTACCTTGCCTAAGAGCCTCCGATGCCTAAGTCAGTATTCTGGTATTATGTTGACATAGTTTCCTTAGAGGAGAAATGACATACCTCTTTCCTTAGTAGATGTGTGTATTTGTACCTGAAGTTTTATGGAAGAAGCGTGTCAAAGAAGCCTTGGGAGCGTGCAGGAGAAGCTTCCCAGGGCACAATGACTACAATGATTGTCCATGTTTGAACGGAAGGAAGATGACATTTGACATAAAGCGATGTTAAATGTTGGCATGCCTTCGAAGTGACTGGACCAGGGGGGAGCTATTCTGACATTCTGCCATGACGTCCTTCAATCCAGTTTATTCCTCCTTCGTGACCTGGATTCGACTCCCAGGTCACTTAATCTATTTTTTTAGTTTTTTTTATTTTCTTTATGAAAAAAATATTTTTAAGGATTTAATTAGATAATTAAGTGGACATTTATCCTTAGAATATTTTATCATACAAAAAAATATTTGATAACTAAAAATCTAGTATCTAAAAGATAATGAATGAAAAAATTGATTTTAATGATTCAATGAATAATTAAGTGGACATTTTATTTAGACTATGTATACAAAATAAATATTTTATAAATAAACATCTAATATCTAAAAGATAATTAATGATTTTTATTGTGAGCTATGTATTAGTGTTAAGTAAAAAATATTTTTGTTGTATGAAAATAACTCATGATTCAATTTTTCCTACATATATATTTTTTATAATATTATTTATTATGTCCGAGTTTTTTTAAACAGAATACCAGAACATCAGAATACCCAGAATATTCATTTTTTTAAAAATTGAAATGGTTACCGAAATGGATTTGACTACTATATAAATGATAATCTAATTTAATCATGAAGGTGAAAAAGATTATTCTCGAAAATCAAAAATGAGTTGTGGCTAAATTTGGATGAAGAAGTAATTGTGGTTGAATTTGGATGAAAAAAATCATGGGTATGGGTAGCATATAAGGTTGGAGACAAGGGTAAAATTAGAAATAAATAGGCATGTGTCGTGCATGTGCCGAGGATTTTGGGATTGTAGATACCATCTTTTGTCCGGTCCAATACTTTAAAAATACAATTTTTTTGTCCATATACTAGTCTAAGACTATATGTATGATTTGAAAGACAGCCCAATGCCTAAAAATAAGAAGAATTGTCCAAAGATTAAAATTATAAAAAAAGAGTAAAAAGGACTAAAAATAACAAGTGAAACCACTTTGCTTATAAATAGAGGAGAGATATTCACTTGAAAATGAGAATTGGAGAGAGAGAAACAAAAAGAATTTTAGAGAGAGAAAGAGATGTCTTGAAAAAATAGGAGAGACTTTTTTAAAAGAGAGAGAAAGAGAGTCTTCACTTCTATTCATCTTTTATCTTCTCCTATTCTTTTTATTAAGATAATTTTAATTTCTTATACTTTAGTTTACAAAATATCTTGTTCATTATTATCCATTATTTCTCTTCTTCATACTCATGTAGTTGATATTTTTTATTTTTCATATATAAGTTATTTGTTCATTCTTTATCATTTATCCTACCCTTAATTTTAAGTTTATTTTCATGTATTGTTGATTTCTCTACAAGTTTGATAATGAGATATTTTTATCATCAACTCAATCAATGCGAATAAGGATAAAGTTTTTGAGGGGTGTAAAATTAACTCAATTGAATCAACACTTTAATAGGTTGAAAGTGTACATTTGATGAAAATAGTCTCTATGATAATTTCTCATACATGAAAATGC
The DNA here is from genome assembly GCA_003255025.1 of Datisca glomerata. Taxonomy (NCBI): domain Eukaryota; kingdom Viridiplantae; phylum Streptophyta; class Magnoliopsida; order Cucurbitales; family Datiscaceae; genus Datisca; species Datisca glomerata. The sequence continues at coordinate 582,994 of QANY01012071.1, read as the reverse complement.
ATAAATAGAGAGTAAAATTTTTAGACAAGATTATGTAAATATTTAATATTTGAATTTTTTTATGTTCTTATAAGTCTTTTCTTATTTTTTTTAATTTTTGTTTATAATATTTGTGACACTTGTTTGAACTAGTTACCATCCATTATAATTTTTAGCAATGAAAGAAGAAAGAAAAAATAATAATTAGTGAACTAAGTAGTCTAAAATAAAAATGGTATATCCCAAACAAAAATATTTTATTTTTGAAAGTTTTATTGATTTTTCTTTAGTGACACTTATTTAAATTAGTCACCATCAATGATAATTCATTTACTATTCGAATAGCAATGAGGGACGAAAAAAATGATAATTAGTAAACTATGTAGTAAAAAACAGCATACGCACGTCAATTATGTATGAAATTAAACATTTTTCATAGATTAATTTATTTACATTTAAAATTTATTATTATTAATTAATTTATGAAATAATTATATATATATATATATATATTATAAATGAAATTTTAAAAAAGGAGGGTGACATCACCCTCTGTTGACAGTCTCCAAATTTTACAAAAGGAGGGTGATGTCACCTTCTCCAAACTTTTTTTTATTTGTGTTTTTTTTGTATTTTTGTATTAATAGATATTATGGTTTGTTTTTATTTATTTTGTTTATATATATATATATATATATATATCTTTTTACTTGTTTAAGATATTGTTTATTTATTGTCATTCTACATATTATTTTTAAATTTATCATATATTTTATCTTCTCTAACCTTTATTTCTATTATTCTTTTTTTTTTCTTTATAGTTGTTATCTTTTATTATTTATTTATGTATTATTGGCATAGTATCATGACTGTATGTGAGAATTGTTTCATTATTTTATAATCAGAATTGACATTCATAAATTAAAACCATAACTATTAGATGTAAATTTTATTATTTAGTTTAAACTAAAAAATTCCGATGACAGATTTTGGGATTTTTAGGATACTAAATTTCTCGAACTACCGAGGTGAGGAATTATGTTTGGGATACCGAGAATGACTCCAATAATGCTTTAATTTTAAAATATATATAAAAAACAAAAATTATTTTAATGGTTTTTGTACCACCCATTATTGATAATTTATTTTTCATTTTTATGATACAAAATGTATCAAATGAGATATTTAAAAATGAATTTCTTTAATCTTATTTTAAGATATAATTTAGATAGCATTTGATTAAATTTGGTAACTATTTTAACAATCGATGTTGTGAGGTATTAATACCTTCCCTCACACGTACATGATTCCCGAACCAACCTTGAGTTTTTGTAGACCAAAAATTTTATTTTAAAATCGGGTGATCAATCACACCCTAAAATGATTAATGGCGACTCCAAATTTCTTTTCTCTATAAATGATTTTTTAATCGTCGCTCCGCATCGCATGCACGTTACGACAGTGATGAATGTAGAAATTTTATGAATCAATAGAGTAGATGTTAAAATTTAAGGGATAAAGTGATTTTGAATGAAAGAGGAGGGTTTCTAGGATATTAACAAAAATTAATTTTTTTAATCATCGTTCTACGTTACATGCACGTTACGACAGTGATGAATGGAGAAATTTTATGAATCAATCGAGTAGATATTAAAATTTAAAGGATAAAGTGATTTTGAATGAAAGAGGAGGGTTTCTAGGATATTAAAAAAATATTATACACGATAAGTTTCAACGTGGGCTCCTCCTTGGCACATTTCTAGTGGGATTTTTCTACTACCGAGTTGAAGGTTGGTCTATGGGTGGCTCAACCCCAGATACAATACCAACCATGTAACAAAGAATGCCCATTCTCCATGACTAGGGGCATCATCACGAGTATCTATTTGAGAACTAAAAGAAAAAAAATGCTACAAAGCTTTCAAATCATACAAAATATCCTTTTATTTCAGGAGGAATAGCCGCTCATCATATTACACGGGTACATTGGGTATATTAGCGAGTCTATTTCATTTTAGTGTCTTTTTTATCCCAACGTCTATACAAAGGATTACGGAGAAATATTGAAACCGTCATTTCCAGTTGTTGTCTTTTTTGTAGATTTTATTGTTGCTGGAGCTACATGGAACAGCTCAACAACCATCCCAATTGAACTATCTATTTAAGAACTAAAAGATAAAAAATAGCACAAAGCTTTCAAATCATACAAACTATCCTTTTATTTCAGGAGGAATAGCCGCTCATCATATTACACGGGTACATTGAGTATATTAGCGGATCTATTTCATTTTAGCGTCTTTTTTATCCCAACATCTATACAAAGGATTACGGAGAAATATTGAAACCGTCATTTCCAGTTGCTGTCTTTTTTGTAGATTTTATTATTGCTGGAGCTATATGGAACAGTTCAACAACCATCCCAATTGAACTATTCAGTCTCACACGTTATCAATGGGATCAGGAATACTTCCAACAAGAAATATATATTGTTGGTGCTCTTTCCAATCTCGTGCTCTGCCGAAAATTCCCTCTACTCCTACCATACTCCAGCCTGTCCACCGCCTATAACCCCTTTTCCCTGCAGCCTCCTTTCCCCATTTAAGTTAATTAATTAATTAAATTAAATTAATGTTACAGTTAATTAAATTATTTTATCAATTAATCTTTTAATTAATTGATCTTTTAGCATCTCTCACGTGCATTTCACCTTGACGACTATTTCATTGATTAACATTTTTGGTCTCCACAATGATTTTGTGAAAATGAAGGATGTAGAAGTGAAAGCGTTTAACAATGGTTATTTAGATAGATGCATGACGTAGATATACTAATTAAGAGTGTTGATTTACTTAAAATAACATTTAAAAGTAAATAGTAAACATTTAATTAATTCAAGTACTACAAAACGAATATGTACAACATATAAACATAAAATTACAATAGCTATATATAAATATAATATTAACATGTATTAATACATCTTCCTAAATCACATATCGCTCTCCTCCATACCGGTTAATTATCATACATTTTATCTTCTCTAACCTTTATTTCTATTTTTTTATAGTTGTTATCTGTTCTTATTTATTTATGTATTATTGGCATAGTATCATGACTGTATGTGAGTATTGTTTCATTATTTTATCATCGGAATTAACGTTCATAAATTAAAACTATAACGATTAGATGTAAATTTTATTATTTATTTTAAACTGAAAAAATCCGATGACGGATTTTGGAATTTTTAGGATACTAAATTTCTCGAACTACCGAGATGAGGAATTATGTTTGGGATACCGAGAATGACTCCAATAATGTTTTGATTTTAAAATATATATAAAAAATAAAAATAAATTTTTAATGGTCTTTGTACCACCCATTATAAATAATTTATTTTTCATTTTTATGATACAAAATGTATCAAATGAGATATTTAAAAATGAATTTCTTTAATCTTGTTTTAAAATATAATTTAGATAGCATTTGATTAAATTTGGTAACCATTTTAACAATCGGTGTTGTGAGGTGTTAATACCTTCCCCACACGTACATGATTCCCGAACCAACCTTGAGTTTTTGTAGACCAAAAATTTTATTTTAAAATTGGGTGATCAATCACACCCTAAAATGATTAATGGTGACTCCGAATTTCATTTCTCCACAAATGATTTTTTAATCGTCGCTTCACATCGCATGCACGTTACGACAGTGATGAATGGAGAAATTTTATGAATCAATAGAGTAGATGTTAAAATTTAAGGGGTAAAGTGATTTTGAATGAAATAGGAGGGTTTCTAGGATATTAACAAAAAAATAATTTTTTTAATCATCATTCCGCGTTGCATGTATGTTACGACAGTGATGAATGGAGAAATTTTATGAATCAATAAAGTAGATGTTAAAATTTAAGGGATAAAGTGATTTTGAATGAAAGAGGATGGTTTCTAAAATATTAAAAAAAAATATTATACACGATAAGTTTCAACGTGGGCTCCTCCTAGGCACATTACTAGTGGGATTTTTCTACTACCGAGTTGAAGGTTGGTCTATGGGTGGCTTAACCCCAGATACAATACCAACCATGTAACAAAGAATGCCCATTCTCCATGACTATGGGCATCATCACGAGTATCTATTTAAGAACTAAAAGATAAAAAATGCCACAAAACTTTCAAATCATACAAAATATCCTTTTATTTTAGGAGGAATAGCCGCTCATCATATTACACGGGTATATTGAGTATATTAGCGGGTCTATTTCATTTTAGCATCTTTTTTATCCCAACGTCTATACAAAGGATTACGGAGAAATATTGAAACCGTCATTTCCAGTCGTCGTTTTTGTAGATTTTATTGTTGCTGGAGCTATATGAAACAGTTCAACAACCATCCCAATTGAACTATTCAGTCTCACACGTTATCAATGGGATCAGGAATACTTCCAACAAGAAATATATATTGTTGGTGTTCTTTCCAATCTCGTGCTCTGCCGAAAATTCCCTCTACTCCTACCATACTCCAGCCTGTCCACCGCCTATAACCCCTTTTCCCTGCAGCCTCCTTTCCCCATTTAAGTTAATTAATTAATTAAATTAAATTAATGTTACAGTTAATTAAATTATTTTATCAATTAATCTTTTAATTAATTGATCTTTTAGCATCTCTCACGTGCATTTCACCTTGACGACTATTTCATTGATTAACATTTTTGGTCTCCACAATGATTTTGTGAAAATGAAGGATGTAGAAGTGAAAGCGTTTAACAATGGTTATTTAGATAGATGCATGACGTAGATATACTAATTAAAAGTGTTGATTTACTTAAAATAACATTTAAAAGTAAATAGTAAACATTTAATTAATTCAAGTACTACTAAACGAATATGTACAACATATAAACATAAAATTACAATAGCTATATATAAATATAATATTAACATGTATTAATACATCTTTCTAAATCACATATCGCTCTCCTCCATACCGGTTAATTTTCCTATCCTAATATCTAATTGATTCACCTTCATAATCATTTCTAAATTCATGATCTAGATGATATCTTTTCACATTGTAGAGTTTTCTAAACATTTGTTTATCGTAGTAATTGAATGTCTTTTCGGCCATATATCTACATTAATCTCTTTATTTTTTGATAATATTCACACAAAAAAGAATAGAATTTGAAGAGTAATTTATTATTTATAGACTAATGGCCATTACATGCTATAAATTGTAGAAAAGATATAAACATTGAAAGTGGCCTTTAAAAAACACGAATAACAACCAATTGAGAATTTAGATTCTAAATCTATCTAAATAGAATCACCTAATTTCTATGCATTTATACCAACACTAAAGAACTTAGAGAGGTACAACCCACAAAATACCAACCGATATTGAGAAAGTACTACCTTAATTCTTTAACCTTGCACCATAGGCATCTATCCTGCCTGGTGAAGAGAACAAAAGTAGAGAAAATCATCATCAATTTAAAAATGTAACATGGTGATGACAAAGTTAAGGTGATAGGTAAATTAGAAATTTATAACTACATGATGTCTTTAATTTGTAGTAAGAACAAACTTTTGACTTTCTCATCATGTCTTCTTCATAAACTCTTGGTATGTCCTATTGGCATTGATTTTTCTTATTAATTAATTTAATTATTATTTAACTTAAGTTTTAACTCATTACTTTTCAATTTACTATTTTGTTATTGGTTGATGCTATTTTCTACAAATCTAAAAGGATAAGTAAAAAAACAAAAAGCAAAACTTCTTCTCGCATGTCCTCTCATGTTTTGGTTAAGATTTTTTCTTCTTTTAAAAACTTGTAGATAAATGAATTAATTATGTACTAATCTTAATATATTTATATGCGGATTAAAATTACTGCAAAATACAAAGTTGTCAACAACTATATGTGTAACATTGGGTAGTAACTACATTATTAATAAGAGACCTATATTTACCAATTTAAAGCAAAAGGGAGGCCACCGAATATTTACACACATAGAATTTAAGTAATTAGAAATATGAAAAGGTAGTGAATTTCAAAAGTCTTTTCATTTAAAACTATACCAAAAGCTTAAATAACTTATGTCATTCTTATAAAACATACATTTGGAAAATTATTTATAATTAATAAATTGAATGTTGTTATGCTAATTAGTCTACTTATATCTATTTCTTTTTATTTATGTATATATAAAATACTAATGATTCAATAGATGACATATGACAAAAGTTGGTATCAACATTTGGCATAATGAGAGGTGTTTATACCCAAGGTTATATATATAGATAGATATGAAGAACTGCAAAAATAACCTTTTTCCTAGCTCAAGTTGCAAAAATGTCCAGAAAATATTTTTATTGTAAAAATGACCGAAATATGTAAATAATTTATTTAGCGGGGTGTAATTTTAGTAAATACTTTATTTATCACAGCCATATATCGGTCAAATAAAAAAAGTTCCGCCTTTTTTTACAACTACACTCTGAAATCTGTCTTTTCATGCTATTTTTTTCATATATATATATATAAGATTAGATATAAATGTAATTTACACATCTTAAAATTATTAGATACCCACCAAAACTCTTTTGATTGATGAGTAAACTCTGAAACATTATAATATAATTTTACAAATCGTTACTATCAAATTTGTAGGATTATTTTTATTATAGGATATCAAGATTTAGCTAAGTATCATATTTCGTCATTTATAATTCTAAAAATATTGTGTTAATATTAAACTGAAATTAAAATTTTTATTTTACATATCTTATTAGTTAAATTACATGGCCATAACTAAAACATAAACCATGTTTAATATTTCACTGTCATTGGTAGTAAGTAATACAACAAAATAATAAATGACATGAAAAGAAGACTTTCAACATCCAAATAAAAAAAAAACATTTTGGCTTCTTCCTTGTGATATCCTATTTTGCTTTATAGCAATAAAAATTAAATATTTGTTTATCTTTTATATTAATTTTTGTTGTATAATTCTTGCGTTTCATTAAATAGAGCAAAATCTATTTCCAATCTTACTTACATTCGTACGGTCCTTTACACGTTTTTTTTTTCTTAAATAGATCCTAATTTATAACTATAATCAAACGGAGTAACTCATATGTTATTAATATTTAAAAATTTAGAAACTGTTTTAATTTAGACTATTCAGCTCAATAATTTTCATAAGTAATTGTCTTTATATTTTATTAAAGTAGAACAAATGATAGTAGGAGCAAGAGAGTTGGTAATAAATGCACAGGATGGGTGACTAAAAAAGGAAACATTTAACAGGAAATAAATACACAATAATTATGCATAAAAATTAAAGCAAATGAAGAAATATCAAAAGATAACAGTTATGAACAATAAATAAAGTAATAAGATATATAAATGACATGGTAGTTGAATAGAAAATTGAACATTCCAATTTCTCTATGTAGTTAAAAAAATTAATGAGAATTTTACTAACACAAACGGAAAACAAAATGACATATCTCAAATATTTGAGACATTAAATGAAAAAATACATTTGCGTCATGAATTAGTAAATGTCAATATGACTCGCTAAGTTAACATATTTCTAGTAAATTAGTTATTCTGACAGGTTTAGATTACTTGTCTAATTTGCTAAAGTATATTTATTACAATAATGTTTTTGGATGAACATAAGAACACATTTGAGAAGCTGATTTTTATCGATATTAGAATATAGTATTTGTAAATAATGTAATAGTTGAAAGAAATTTAGACACTTTTTGAAAAAAAAAAACAGTTTAAGACATTGAACAAAAAACTTCAGGATTATATTTATTATTAAATTCTCCTCTTAACATGAGAAAATTGAGATTATTTTGACTTTTAAGATTTTGCCCATTTATTCTTATTTCAAAATTAATATAAAATAAAATTTTATATTTCCAAATCAATATTCAGGCATTTAAGTTGTTTAATTTAATATTTTTACTCAAAAATTAATAATTCTAATTTAATATATTTAAATTATTTATAAATCCGTGCATTGTACGGATATAGCACTAGTACATAATGTAAACTTCCTATTGTAAGTATGAGATTTACTGTAAATATATGTCTACTTCATGCATATATCGTCGTTCATTTGCACTCCTCTGCAAATGTATACACAATATATATACTACTGCAGGAAAATGTATATTTTGTATAGGCATTGACGTTGACGATCCCTATGAATGTATATCCAAAATATGCACAACTTCAGTACATGTATATTTCGTACGCTGATTAAATAGCTTAGTTAGAGATAAATTGAGAACTTCCGATACTCTTTGCCCAGTTCAGAAAATAAAGTTGCCTTCTTTCTTCCAAAAAAGGAAGAGGTCGCCTTCCTCTTTCTAATTAGAAAGAGGTTGCCGTCGTTTTTTGTTTTAATTTTTTTTTAGGGCTTTTGTAGTCTTTCAGTTTGATTCTTTCATCTTGCTGGAATTGGGGTCTTTAATGACGACAAACGAAAGAAGCATGGGGCGTATTGACCCTGAATTCATGAGGAAACTGGATGATTGGAAACTCAAGGAGGAAGAAGTTGAGGAAATTTTTATTTCGTGAAAAGCTACGTTTGTTGATATCGACAATCGCAGACTAAGGATCCTTTGCAGACTTTATGCCTCACGAAAATACAATCTGATTGGTTTAAGAAAAACACTCACTATGGCTTGGAATATTGATGATGATGATACTCGATTTTTCGAAGTTGACAGAGATAAATTTCAGATCTTTTTTAAAAAGGAGAACATGTTGAGATTCGTGGTGGATAACAGTCCTTGACTTTTCGAGGAACAACTATTTGTGGTTAAACAACGGTTTCATGGATTGAGTTTTGAGTCTGACATATTTTTACGGGATAGTTTTTGGATCCAAATCCATCAACTCCCAATTGAATGCCGGAATAATTCTGTTGGGGCGATGCTTGGAAGGAAGTTAGGCAAGGTTAAAAATACTGATGAAAGCTTTTCCAAGAATAGGTCTGAATTAAACAGTTTTATTAGAGTTAAGGTTGAGATCAACGTTGCTAAGCCTCTTCTAAGAGGATCTGTTATTAATTTTGACGGACATAGGAAGTGGTGCCAGTTTAAGTATGAGAGACTTTCGAGATTTCATCGATTCTATGGTAGAATTGTTCATACAGAGGATGTCTGCGTGGAAAATGAGACTGCCATGAAGGTAGGGAGGATGAAAGGTATGTATGACGATAATATTGGAGTAATTTCTTTTAACATATGGAAGAATTACTCGTCTGGTTTCAATGGACAAGGCACTGGTTGGTTTCGCGGAGGAGGAGGACGAAAGAGGAACAGTAGTTCTAGTTACTCGAGAAGTGAGGCTTCAGAAAAATAGGACAAATCTAGGGCCAGGATGAGGATGATGGTCGGCTCCGGCGATGGGTAAGTCGTTCTGATGAGAACAGCCCAGAATGCGGGGGAGGGGGGGATCCCAGTACCCTGCCTCAGATTACTCGGATGGAACCCCAAATCATATTTTTACGGGCAAAGCTCATGCTAGTCGCTAAGATATACCAGAGTTTGGGGTACCAGAACTTAAGATGGGTGAAGGGGACAAAGGCTTTTGGGCTGGAGTGGTGGTTGTCTAGCTTCCGTTGGTGAGCTTGACTACCCAATCTCTATCGAAGCCTCACCGACCGACAAGGGAGCAGTTGGGGGAGTAGATTATGGCATGTGTGAGAATCAATGAGGTTAAGATTTTACCAGAATCAGTTTCCGTGGAGATGAGGGAATCAGATATGGTAGATGGGCGAATGGTTGAAGATAACCCCTTAAATGTTGGGGTGATTGGTTCTTTAGAGTTGACCTCAAAGGATGAGGTGGCAAGTAATGGGTGTAAGCAAACTATATCTACTTTATACATGGGAGATGATCTTTGCGCCACTAGCGGCTTGTTTAAGGGACAATCCTCACACTTAGATGAAAGCCATGAGACCATGGTAAATGTCATGGTCAACGATTTTAATGAGGAAGCTAGGCTATCTATTGACAAAATCCAAGGCCCAATCTTAGTTAATGCTGATCCATTATCCCTCGGGCCGACTCTTGAATGAATGGACAGGGAGGCTAAAGGCCACAAAAGAAAGGCTTAAGGAAGGAATTTCACCAAAAAATTCCTCGCACAGTGTTTCGGGTTTTAAGAGAAATAGTGATTTTTTGCTGAATGTTGACGTTGACATGGTGAATTCTACAGAAGAGAAGCTGGGGAAAATTAACGGGAACTTTTCTTTAAGGGTGGAGGAAGCCAGCCCAAATTGGCCCCACCTCTATCAAAGAAGATTATCTACTGGAATTGTCACGATGTGGGGAGCCCCCTGACAATTCCTTCTCTTAAGAAGCTGCTTAAGCTTGATTTCCCAGATGTGGAGGTCTTGAGTGAGACTAAGAATAATGCTAAACATATGGATATGGTACGTAGATAACTGGGTATGAAGTTTTTTCTACCTGTTAATCCTCATTGCCTTAGTGGTGGCATTGTACTTCTTTGGAACGATGATAATTGCGTGGTAATTTCTAAATACTCATATTTTTATTGAAGCTGTTGTTTCTTATCCTTTAATTAATAAACATTGGCATTTTTTTTGTGTATGCTAGTACTAATGAGATTACTAGAAGGGATCAATAGAAGTTTCTTAGATCTCGTTTATCTAGATTATCTGAGCCTTTTTTGATTTGTGGGATTTTAATGTTATTTTTTCCCCTACTGAAAAAATGGGAGGAAATCATATTTCTTGGTCTTCCACGGACACTTTTAACCAATTTATTTTAGACTATGGATTGTTGGATTTGGTTATTCAGGAATGCCTTTTACGTGGTCCAATACAAGAATGGACGGGAATTTCATTCAGGAACATTTTGATAGATGCCTTAGTAATGAAGCTTGGATTGAAGTTTATTCTGAAGGCAAACCAGAACATATTTCATGTTGTGGATCTGATCATGTTGTTTTATTTGTTGACACGATTAAAAGATTCAGAGTTGGAAACAGATTTTATGGTTCGGCAGACGGTGGATGAATTTTGAGGATTGTCGTAATTTGGTTGAGAATTTTTTGAATAAGCAAACGGTTGGAAAACCTATCAATGAAAAACTTTGCACTATCCCAAAAAGGCTGCTAAAATAGAGGAAAAATGAGCCACTAGCTAATTAAATTTTTTTAGCTAGTAAACTTGAGACTCATTTAAATGATCTCTATTCCCAACCTGTGGATAAGGTGGACATAAATAATATCAAGGAACTTGAACATAGACTTGGGACTGCCCTTGCCCAAGAAGAGATTTATTGGAGAGATAGAGCCAAAGTGGAGTGGTTACAAGAAGGGGATAGGAACACAAGATTTTTTCATGCCAAAGTACAAGGTTGCAGGAGACATAACAAGATCCATGGGCTGAGAGACCAACACGACAGGTGGGTGATTAACCATGAAGAAACTTTGAAGGAGGCCCAAAGATATTTTACGGATCTTTTTAGCTCGTCTAAGCCAAAAGACTTTAGACCAGTTCTTAGTGCTGTTTCCAGCAGACTGGATGATTTTGATGCGGCCCGTCTTGTGAAAAATGTGGAGGAATGGGAGATGGATAGGGTGATGAAGGAAATTGGGGATTTGAAGGCGCTAGGCACATATGACTTTCCGACCAATTTTTACAAACAGAATTATGGGCATTTACGAGATGATATTTGGCTGCTTGTTAAGATTGTTTGATAATTTTAACATGCCTAGGGATATTAACTATACCTTTATTGCTCTCATCCCTAAAGTTAAAATCCCGCAGAGTATGAAAGATCTACGACCTATTAGTTTGTGCAATGTGTTGTATAAAATTCTCTCTAAAATCCTTACTAATAGGTTGAGGGATGTAATTAATAAATTAGTTAATAAATCCCAAAGCGCTTTCATTTAAGGGAGGAATATCAGTGATAATATCCTTATTACTCACGAGATCATGAATTCCCTCAGAAAAAGGAGGACCCTTTATCACCTTATCTTTTTATCCTATTTCAGAAGTTCTCTCTTCGCCTTTGACTGCTGCAGATATATCGGCAGCCATACATGGTTTCAAAGCCTCTAAAGATGGTCAGTCGATGTCTCATGTATTCTTTGCAGATGATATCTTTTGTTTTGCAAAGCGTCAAAAACTGAATTCAGGTAGATTGAGGCTATCTTGGCAATCTATGGCTCTATTTCAGGTCAGGTCATTAATTTTCAGAAAAGTAATATTGTTTTCAGTTCTAACGTGCAGGCAGCGGATTAGAAAATGCTTACTAGTATTCTCCGGATGAAGGTTAGTAGCAGTTTGGGGAAATATTTGGGTTTAAAGACCAACTTATGTTTATCAAGATAAGAGCTTTTCAATGATATCAAAGACAAAGTGTTGATTAAAGTTAACGGTTGGGCTGAAAGGTGGCTTTCTATGGCGATTTAGAGATCATGATTAAAGCTATTGTTCAGGCAATTTTTACCAATGCAATGTCCTGTTTTAAATTACCTTTATCTTTGATTAATGACTGTTACATCAGACTCAGTAAATTTTGGTGGGGTGCCTCTTCTAATAAAACTGGTATTTCTTGGGATAGGTGGAGTAAATTAACTAATAGTAAGGATACAAGAGGTAGAGCCTTTAAATATCTTCATTGCTTCAATATATCGATGCTGGCTAAACAAGGTTGGAGAATTCTAAAAGATCCGGACTCCTATCTAGCCAAAAACCTAAAAGCTAAATATTTTCAAAATGGTGATTTTTTTAATGCCAAAATTGGGTACCGTCCTTCATGGGGATGGCGTAGTCTGGAGGGTAGGAAAATTCTTAATCATGATATGTGTTGAAAGATTGCTAACAGGAAAAAATGGATATTTGGAAGGATCTGCGGATCCTTAAACCAGTGCTTTTCAAGATTTGTTCCCATCCTAATCATAATTGGTCTACAGTTGAAGATCCGATCGACTCGAATGGCACATGGAACAAACAGATGATTGATGACTATTTCTACAAGGAAGATGCTGAAGCTATTCTGTCTATTCATCTTAGTCCTTTCACCGAAGAGGATAAGCTAACCTGGTTTTACACTAGGGATGGGGAGTATTCGATTAATCTAGTTATAAAGTTGCTCTTAATCTACTCCAAAATGGGAATCTCAGGAGTTTGTAGTGTATGGAATTTCTAGCTGCTCTTCGGACGAATCTGCTTATTGGAAAAAAATATGGAGACTTGGAATCCCCTCCCAAAATAAAGGATTTATTATGGAGATGCTCCAACAATTTTTTAACTTTGAAAAATAATATCGTTCAAAAAGGGCATGAATATTTCTTATCGATGTTCCTTCTATGGCATGGAGCAAGAACATAGTCTTCATGTTTTCTTCATGTGTGAATTCAGTCGTGCTTTTGGGTTGCAAACCCCTTGTCTTTCCACATTGACCATTTTGTATGGAATGATTTCTTCTCTGTTTGGAAAACCTTCTGCCTGACGGAGATACCTGCTTGCAATGGTTTGCTTTAGGGATTTGGGGCATCTGGAAATTTTAGAATACCGCTTGTTTTAGAGGGATTTCTACTTCGCCTTTAGATGTTGTCAATGATTTAAGGAGGCATTTTGAGGATTGTTGTGCGATGGATTCCGTTGAAGGAAAGAAGCTCAGTAACTCGTTAATGAGTTTGGAGAAGGTGGAAGCTGTGGTTAATAGGAAAACCGTGCTTTGGATGAGTTAATGTGCATAATGTTCCAACAAGCCTGGACAACAACACATTAAAGTAATATCACTTTTACCCCCATGTTCAATTGATAATTTTGCTAGAATGTCTTCTGTGTTTTTGGAACAGTATTCCGTATACTGGATGGCGATGGAAGATTCAGAGTACCTATTAACAATTGCAATTAGAAAGGGTGAGTTGTTACGTGATTACACTCACCATTTCAAAGATGAGATGGACAAGGTAGAAAATTATGATGACTGCATGACAAGACTAACATTCAGCCGAGGCCTAGACCCAGAATTGCAATGATATCAAACATATATAACGAAGAAAAGAAGTATGCAAAAGTTAGCAGAACAAAGAAGTTCTTAGTAGTGCCGAGATGATGGAAACTCGAGAATGGGAAAGAGCATGATTGATAGAGTAGAAAACAAGACATAAGAGATAAGGAATGATATAGAGAAAAAAATGAGACTAACCGATGGGGTTCACCCCTGGGAAATAATCTAAACCCTTTGACCAGCCCGATGAATCAAATTCTCGAAACCATCAAGGACAAACCCTGGCTAAGGCGACCACCTCCAATTGCGAAGGAGCCGAATAAAAGAGACTAGGATAAGTTTTGCCATTATTATCGAAGTGCTGGCCATGAAGCCAGTGACTGTTACCAGTTAAAATATTACATTGAAAAACTCGTGCAAGAGGGACACCTGAAAGAATTCATTGTAAGAAATGATCAATCCTGAAAGGACATAAATGAAGAGAATCCCAGGGAAAAGGAACGGCTAAAGATCGTGGATATAATTATTGCCCTGAAAGAATCTGAAGGCACCTCGAGAAAAGGGAGGAAGATCCACTGCAAGAAACTAGCTCTCGAGGTAAACATCAATCCAAAAGGAGCATGTGACGGTATGCCAATCATTTTTTATGTGGGAAATGACTAGTATGACGGACACAATGACACATTAGTAATCACCATTCAAATCAGTAACTATTTTCTACAGAGTGTTCTGATTGATGACGGGAGTGCCGTCAACATACTCTATCGCTCGACACTTGAGGAGATGGTAATAAATGCCCCAAAGCTCCATAATGCCAGGCAACCACTCATCGGTTTCAACGGGGCCATAACATACTTTGAAGGGATTTTACCATGTAATGTGCATGTAGACTCATTCAACTATATTACAAATTTTATGGCCATCAACATGTCGTCACCCTACAACGTGATTCTAGGAAAGACGTGGATTCAAAAAATGTGGGATGCTCTATCAACTTATTGCCAAACATTAAAGTATCCATCACTGCAAGGAGTATGGACCATTAGGGGAGACCATGTATCGACTCGTTGTTGCACCGTGATGGCCCTTGATTCTGTAAAGAAAAAGGAAGCGCATGTCCGTGATAGCGAGAAAGAAAAAGCTGAACAATAATAACTAAATGAAGATGAACCAGGCAAGAGCAACCCGATGTATGAGGCTTGAAGTAGAACTGAATCCGTAGACCTTAGAAACGAAAAAAAAATAGGTGCAAAATTAACTGAAGTGGAAAAGATAGAGCTTATAGAATTTCTCAGGGAGAATGCTGACATTTTTGCCACCACTGTAGCGGAAATGCCAGGTATCGATGAAAAGATAATATGTCATAAATTAAATGTGGATCCTATTGTGAAACATGTGAAACAGAAAATGTGGTTTTTCGCAGCCGAAAGGAAAGCAGCCATTAAAGAAGAGGTGGAAAAGTTACTTGAAGCTGGGTTCATCAGAGAAGTCAGCCACTTGGAGTGGCTAGCAAACATTGTTATGGTAAAAGGGAAGAGTGGAAAATGGAAAATCTACATGGACTTCACAGATCTAAATAAAGCTTGTCTGAAGGATGATTATCCATTGCCAAGAATTTTTCAGATGGTAGATGCGACATCCAGACACGAACTCCTGAGCTTGATTAATGCATACTCTAGATATAATCAGGTGAAAATGTTCTAACCTAATCAAGAAAAAATGTATTTTATTCTAATTTTGGGACATTTTGCTATACTGTAATGCCATTTGGTCTAAAGAATGTAGAGGCAAAGTACTAGTCGTTAGTCATTAAAACTTTGAGAAGCAGATTGTAGAAACGATGGAACTCTATGTCGATGACATGCTCGTAGAAGCGGAGAAGAGAACAAATCACGTCTGAAACCTGAAGGAAGCTTTCTTTGTCCTAAGAGAAAGTAACATGAAGTTGAATCTGGAAAAATGTACTTTGAGAGTGGCAGCAGGGAAATTTCTCGTACACCTGGTCAACAATAGAGGAATAGAAGTCAATCTTGATCAAGTTAAAGAAATCATGGGGAGCAGGTCACTACAGACTAAGATTCAAAGATTAGCGGGAAAATTAGTTGCACTGAATAGATTTCTGGCAAGAGAAATTGACAAATGCAGATCGTTTTTCACCAAATTAAGAAACATTATTGCACAACCATGGGACGAGGAATGAAAAGAAGTGTTGTAAAAGATTAAGGAGTACCTCGCCTCTCCCCACTACTATCTAAGCCTTTACCTCGCGGTATCAGAAACGACTGTTAGTACGACATTGGTCAGAATGGAAAATGAATATCATAATCTGGTTTATTTTGTTAGCAAAAGTCTCGTGGCTGCGGAAACCAGATACAGAAAGATGGATAAGATGGTACTGACATTAATTATTGCGGCAAGGAAGTTATGACATTATTTTCAGGTGCATACGATCAATGTGGTAACGGAATTCCCCATAAGGAGTCTTCTTCATTCCCCAGAGATGACTAGAAGGCTCACCAAATGGACACTGGAGCTTGGAGGATATGACATCTGATACGTACCACAGACTGAGATAAAAGCACAGGTTCTGGCAGCTTCATTGCTGAATTCACTTATGAGGGTGGGCAACATGATTCTGCAACAATGGAACCAGGGGAAGACATCTGGACTTTATTCATAGACGGAGCCTCTAATCAGCAGGCGGTAGGAGAGGAGTCGTCGTCAAAACTTCATATGGTGAAACTTTTGAACAAGCATTATCATTTGGTTTTCAAGCATCTAACAATGAAGCGGAGTACGAGGTGTTATTGGGTGGACTATGCCTCATGATGAATTCAAAGTAACAAACATTACATTTTTTGTGATTCGATGTTAGTTGCTAATCAGATCTCATGAAAATACAACACCAAAGATAGCAGAATGGCATAGTATTTGCAGTATACCGATGATATATTACAATTGTTCAAAATCTATTAGATCACTCTAGTACCAAGAAAAGAATGTTGGATCAGGTTTTAGATTTTGAAGAAAATTAATGAACCATGACTAATTAATGGGTGAAATACAAAAAAATCATGCAAACCTTTAATCGAATTAAACATAAAACCAACCAATGAACACGCATAATTGTATAAATGTATCAAGAAGATAAAAATTATTTATATATATATATTTTGTAATGGAGAAATTTTGATTTGACGGGATCCAATTTCTATCTCGCGTTTCTTGTTCCTGAGATTCAGAGAGCTTGTAATTTGATCTTTGCACCGACAACCACTCGTAATAATCAGAAGTATATCTCTCAAAGATATTAGCAGGAATTGAGTGTGGGCTCTCAAAACAACTGCGGAAGAGAAAATAAAATTTTATCTTCTTCTATAGGTTTTCGACGGCAACAGTAGGGATAGAGGGATATAGAATCTTTTTCTACTCTGATTAAAACACTTACGCTAGGTTTGAGATGCAACCTTAGTAAAATCCCTTATATATTAATTATAAAATTACCTATATACTCCTATATGTTAAAAACCAAAAATTTCCTCTACTTTGACCTGCATATGTGATTTTAACATCTTTCCTAGAGCCAAAATTGTGTCCAAATTCATCCGTATAAACTGATGAATTAAATTGATCGCTATTAATTAATTAATTTTTTTATTTACTAATTATCCAATAATTAGAAAATAACAAAATAATTAATTTGATCATTAATTTTGGTATTCACTAATATAGTGATGACACCCATCTCATATGGGCTCGGCAAGTGTACCTTGGGCCAAAACACATTTTTGGTCCAACTGATATTGTTTCTCATTTCTGTCCTTATGAGCTACTCCTATGACCAAATTGACTCACACGAATAAAGCTATGGAATTCAAATACCCAGAAAATTTATCTCCACAAATTCTCGGCTTATTTAATTTCTATATCGTACGACTCCACTATGAGCCTAATGCCGAATGAACTCTCGATTCATGCGCGCTATATTTTCTATTGGTGAAAATAAACACTTATATACCACAAAATATTTTATGATATTACCTTTAATGAATATCAGGAACAAGAGTATGATATAAAATTACCAGTTTACCCTTCTAGTGATTAATTCCTTAACTCATTTATTGACTGTGAATAAGAAAGACATAACTGTGAAGTGTCTCATACAATTTACCATATCTTTTCAATGACTCATGTCATCGAGTACTGGGTCCGGTTTATTTATTCACACATCCCATCAAGAAAGCATAATGTGATATTGTTGCTTTTACAATCTTGCCACGAATTTCATATCAGTGAATCATATAACTCCAACATAGTTTAATCATGGCTCCAATAGCCGAGGTATTGTCTGACAATTTGAACTCACTCCTTTGGTGAATCAAAGATCTTGAGTAACTAGGTCAAGTTCTATATTCATATCAGGATGAAGGTAATTAAAAAAATCATTAAGGAGTAATAATTAGATTTATAGCTGGTTAAACGACTTTGCTATAAACTAATTGGTTACTGGTCAATTCAACATGTTCCATAACATGTCTAGGTCAACCGCTTCGCTCTCATGCCTCGAGACCGGCATTCTTTGGTTTAACCCGATAGTCATAATTAGATTCAATTACTCAATCAATCCTAAGACTGCTAATAACATTCTGAAGTATCTCATAAGAGTGTGTTTGGAAGACTGCTCAGTCATTATTCTTCTTACGTTGATATAGTTTCAGGATTTAAGTAAGTTACAAACACACTTTAATTAAATGAAACTTTCATTTATTCATAAAAAACAATAATACATAAATGTCAAAGAAATAATTGTTTACTCATAGATAGTTATTATATCTTACTTTGTGAACATAATTCTAACAATCTCCCACTTGGACTAAAGTAGGCATGTACAATCTCGCATCCCCATGTCCTCCAGATGACCATAAAAAACTTTACTGCTTAAAGTCATTGTGAATGGATCTGCCAAGTTATTAACTGTCGATATGTGTGTTTCTTCAACATCTCCACGCTGGACAATCTCTCTGATGAGTTGGTACTTCCGCTCTATGTGTTTGGCTCTTTTATGGCTCCTTTGAGTTTACTACAGCCCCAATGTTGTCACAATAAAATGTCAAAGGTTTGTCAGCATCTGGAATGACTTCTAGAGTCTTTAGAAACTTTCTAAGTCACACAACCTCATTAGCAGTTTCACAAGATGACACATACTCCGCTTCCATGATAGAATCAACAATGTAGAATTTCTTGATACTTCTCCATACCACTGCTCCATCATTTAGGATTAACACCGATCCTGAAGTCGACCTCCTAGAATCCTTGTCCGCTTAGAAATCAAAATCGATATAACTCGTCATATTCAAGTCAATACTTGAATACATAAGCATGTAGTTCATTGTTCTCCTAAGATACTTGAGCATATGCTTTACATCATTCCATTGCTCGAGTCTAGGGTTAGATTGGAAACGACTTACCATGTTATGGCGTAGCAAATATCTGGTCTAGTGCAAAGCATTACATACTTGAGACTTCCTACGGATGAGGCATAAAGAATCTTTCTCATGTCGTCCTCTTCTTGAGGAGTCTAGGGAGACTGCTCCTTGGAGAGGCTGACTCCATACGTAAAGAAAAGATATCATTTCTTAAAGTCTTGCATACAAAACTGATCCATCACCTTATCAATATAGGATGCTTGGGAAAGTGCCAACAGTTTGTTCTTCTGATCTTGAAATATCTGAATACCTAGCACAAAGGCAGGTTCACCAAGTTCCTTAATATCAAATTACTTTGCTAACCAGATCTTGACATCAGACAATTTTTCTACATCATTCCCAATGAGTAGAATATCGTTCGTGGCCAAAATCATGAAAATCACATTCTCTTTGTGTATCAACTTATACACACATGGTTCGTCCACTAACTGCTCAAAATATGAAGTTCTTGACAGTTTTGTCGAATTTGATATTCCACGAACAGGACACTTGCTTAAGTCCATAAATGCACTTCAATAATTCGCGAACCCTGCCTGATTGGATTTTCTCCATGAACCCATCTGGTTGAGCCATATAAATGCGCTCTTTAAGATTGTCATTCATAAAAGCAGTCTTGACGTCTGTCTACCATATTTCATAATCAAGGGTAGTAGTAATAGACGGGAGGATTCAAATGGACTTAAGCATAGCCACCGACTAGAATGTATCCTCATAGTCAATTCCTTCCTTTTAGTATAACCATTGGCTACAAGCCTAGCTTTGAAAGACATTTCCATCTAGACCACTTTTTTTCTCATAAATCTATTTACACCCTACAGGTTTTACCCTTTAAGAGGATCTAAAAGCTTCCGGACTCTGTTCGAGTACGGCTTGCGAGTAGGAAACAAGTCCATCATGATCCTTATCTGAGGCTACTGTCAAGGAATCTTCAAAGGACATGTACCTGTCAGGTTGTTTCACAACCCTCCCACTACATCGAGTCTCTATAGGTTCTGGCTCCTAATATGATTCTTTCATTATTGATTCAGGAACAGGTCCCACTCAATAATTACTCTAGCATAAGTGTGCTCGGCTTCATAGTTCTTATATATTCATCTTCAAGACAATGTGCTTTCATGCTCATAATTTTTTTTTGTCGGTCAGACTATGAAAGACATATCCTTTTGTTCCCTTGGGATATCCTACAAAAAGATATTTTTGATCGACCGTCAGCACATGTACAAGGCATCCCTATATTATAAGTGGCTTTCAGATGACCTTCATCCACTTCATCTTTCATATGTTGTACTAGACACCGTCTTTGACGGAACTTGGTTCAGAATATATGCCGTTGTTTTCAAGGTATATCCTCAAAATGAATCTGGGAGAGATGTGTAACTCATCATGGATCTAATCATATCCAATAGAGTTTGATTTCTTCTCTCTGACACACCATTCTATTCTGGAGTTTCAGGTGCTATAAGCTAAGAAAGAATACTTTTTTTTTCTTAAGATAATCTTTGAATTCTCCTAGGAAGTACTCTCCACCACAATTGGATCTTAGTGCTTGATCTATTTCTTTAATTGCTTCTCACCGATAGCCTTGCATTCTTTGAACTTTTCAAAGGTTTCAGGCTTTAGGCGCATTAGAAAAACACGTCTAAAATGTGAGTAATCATCTATGAAGGTTACAAAATACTTATAACCTCCTCTTGCTTGGATATTCAATGGCACGCATACATAACTATGTATGAGTTTGAAGCATTGAGTGGCTCTTTCACCCTTCACTGAAAATGAACTCTTAATCATTTTGCTTTCTATGCAAGATTCGCATTAGTGATCCCACACTTAAGATTTGTAATGGACCATCATTTGCAAGTCTTTTAATCATGTCTAGGTTAATGTGACTAAGACTTCAACCTTTTACTATCCATTTGTAAATTAATATTTACCTCAGTGTCATATATCATTAGAAATTTTGGTTTTACATAGAAAATGTTGTTTATCACGCATGTAGTAGCAATCAAGCAAGCATTTCTAAAAATATCAATATCATTCTCAATGAAATTTTAAATCCTTGCTCAATTAAACTAGGTACTAAAATAAGTTTTTTTTCTTCGAAAAATCAGGATATGACAAACATCATGCAAAACCAAATAATCGTTCTCAAGTAACAATTTAATCGTTCTTACTGATACTGCCGATACTAGTCCTCCATTCCCCTAATGAAAGCTGAACTCACCCTCATTAAGCCTTCTACTTTCCCTGAACTCCTATAGGGGACAACAAATATGGTTAGTGCCTCCAAAGTCTACAATCCACGAAAAAGTAGAGTCAACCACATAACAGGCTTCAGTTACAAGTAATGTACCTTTGGATTTCATCTCCTTGAGATAATCCAGGTAGTTGCGTTTCCAATGACCAGCAACTCTGCATTGATGACACTTATCTTTTGACTTATCCACTTTCATAGGGCCCTTTCCTTTCATAGCTTTTGAGGTCACCTTTCTTAGCTTTCTTCCGACATCTCTTATATTTCTTTTTGGCGCCAGAGGTGGAGGCTTACTTTCAGTAAAGTTTGCCTCTTCATTCTTCCTCTTGCCCTTCAGAATTAAGGTTTCAGCAGCTTGCAACTCCTTCATAAGTTTTAGAAGAGAGTACATAAACTTTTTCATCGAATAATTATGTTTGAAGTCCTTAAAAGTGTCTAGCAGAGTCTCAAGGATCATATCAACTTGAGTTTCACCAACTACCTCACCTCCCATGACCTATATCTCATTTACATAACTAATGATAACATCATATATTGTCTGACATGAGTTTCGAATTTCATCCGACAGTTCATGAAGTTTCACATAATAGCTTGTTTGGCGTGATAACCCTAATCCCTGAATATTTTGGTGATGTTCAACATCATATCAGTAGTGGTCTCTGAGTTCTGTTATTGTTGCAACAAATTGCTAACTGATGCTAAGATGTAACATCTAGTGATCTCATCATATCGTAGCCAAGAAGCATAGGCATAATTTTTCTCTTAAGTCGATTCATCAATAGGCTCAAGGGGACAAGGGATGGTGAGCACGAACTTGCACTTTTCTACTATCAATACAATATCAAGATTATGTTTCCAATCCATGTAATTTTCACAAGTGAGTTTGTTTGCATTCAAGAATGTTGAGGGAGGGGATACTTATATAATTACTGAAAAGAATAAATAAAATAATATAAATAAATACTTAATCATTTAAGAAAGTATGATACATGATGAAAATACTTAAATATATAAAAATCTGATAACAACATATATTACTCCATGATGTTACAATCAACAATGATAGCTCGTCTCATCTAGGGACAACGCCTGAGCTATCTCCTATCTCATGGAGACTCTTCTCGATTGGTTAACTCATATTAAGTTATCATTACACTACATCTAGCCCAACCAATCACCAATGGTTTTGGTCACCTTATCCCCATTGACTAGCTCCTATGATAGATTTCAATGTGCTTTAGTCTAAGTGTTTACCTACGCATCGACTTTAATTATCGCTATGAACTAATGGTCCGTCTAGGGCGCTCCCATCTCACCATGTCCTTTACAAGCTTTAGCTTCATAAGAAACTGGATGACTCAAAGTGACACAATTTTCCAGTTTATCCCACTGAAGAGAGGACCGCTAGGGTGGCTCTAAACCATTTCTTGTGCCACGATCAAGTTTGCTTTCGTGACCAACTGGATTGGGCATGTCTATGTTTCCCCTCTTCATTCCCAAGTAAATGTTGAGTACTATTCGTCAGTTTGTGGATCCCGATCTCATGCATTAATCCCTACAAATGTCCTGTTGGAATGTGTCCATAAAGTAACGTGTAATAAATATTTATTTGTATTTAAAGCGTGTTTATAAATTACTCAAGTCTTAGAAATATTGTCAACGAAAGAAGAGTGAAGACAGAAGCGTTTCCAGACGAACTCTTCTGAAATAGTGCACAACGATATTCACAGTCTTAGGATCCACTGGGCAATCGAATCCAATTACGACTATTAGGTTGACCTTTTGGATGTCAGTCTTGGGGTATAAGAATGGAGACTCAAATGTTTAACCTAGTCATGTTATGAACTTGTTGAATAGACCAATAACAAATTAGTTTAGAGCCCAAAAACGTTTACCTAACTCTAAATCTAATTGTTACACCTTACGTGTATTTTTATAATTACATTAATCCTGAATTGAATACGTAACTTGACTTGGTTAACATGATTCACATATATATAAATTCGTGGTTGGATTACGAAAGAAACAATATCACATTATACTTTATTGATGGGTGTGTGAATAAATTAACTTGGCCAAGTATTCGATGAAATGAGTTATTAAATAAGATTTGTGAATTGTACAAGACAATTCATTATAATGTCTTTCTTATTCATAGTCAATAAATGAGTTAAGAAAATAATAACAATTGGAGTAAAATGGTAATTTTATATTCACAAAGGGTATTATGTTAAATTATTTTGTGGACCGTTAAAATAAATAGAGTTTATTTACACCAACAAAAAATGTAGCGCGCATGAATCGAGAGTTGATTCGGCATCGAACCTATAGTAGAGTCGTACGATGTCGGGATTAAATATGTCGGGAATTTATGGAGATAAATTCGTTGGATATTTGAATCCTAAGCTTTGTTCATGTGGGTCTAATCCCTCTCAGAAATAGCTCAGAAAACAGGAATAGAAAAACGAACTAAGTTGGACCAAAATTTGTTTTGGTGCCAAGGTATATTTCCTACACCTATATGTGATAGGTGATGTCACTTAAGTTAGTTAAGCGTAATTGTTGTATTGAATTATTTATTTATTATTTTCTGACTATTAGATAATTAATTAAATAAAATTAATTAATTAATTGACAATGATCAATTATATTTATCAATTGGATTGATGAATTCCGATACAACTAAAAACTCTGGGAGATCATGTATTTTGGGCAATAATAGATAATTAGGGGAATTTTCAGAAATTTTATAATATATGGGCATATTTGTAAATATCAAAATATCTTTTGATAAATATCTAATAGCAATTTGATTGCAACGATATAATGATGATAAGATATAATTATTGTTATCAACACACAAAAGGAAGAGAAAAATGTTTTCTCCTCTTACTACTGTTGCCGCCAAAATTAATCTGAAGAAGGAAAAAATTGATTTTTCTTCTTCAATTGTTTTGAGAGTTCACACTCAAATTCTTAAGTAAAATTCTTCTGAGATATATTTCTGAAATTAATGGGTGGTTGTTGGTGGACTAATTCTGAAATTGTTCGTGGAAGATCAAGTTCGTGATTTTGATCTTAAAGCTTGAAGAATACGAAGAATGCTCGATGGAGTTCCATCACTTCAGAAATTCTTCAATACAGAGTAAAGGTGAAAATTTGTTTTCCCTTAATCTATTCGTTTTAATATCGTATATGCATGATCAAACTAAAATTGTTTTTAAATTATTTAATATAATTAAATAAGTTAACTCAAATTTTTTTATATTCCGCACACAAACCGTTCGTGGTTCAAATCTAATTTTTTTTAATTTTAAAATCGATCGATCCCAGCAATTGGTATCAGAGTGTAGGTTTAAGATTATGCATATAGATAATTAAAACGAATGTATCGTGAATTTTATGGATATTGGCATATGTTTGTATGGTAGATTCAAAATTATTTTGATTATGTTTTGTGATTGGATCCGGAACTATTGGCTCTAGGCGTTTTTATTTAGAATTGATGTACGCCGAATTTGAGGCAAAAAATTTATGTAATTAAATTACTGCAATTGTTTTAAATTTTTTATTTATTGTAAATTCATCGTCGCCTCGAAATCATCACCGAAAATTGCTCAAAACTATAACCAAGAAGTCATCGTACAACCACCAAGAAGACGCCAGAAACCACACTGTTCCCGCGGACTGTTCACAGTCGGCACTGTTCATGCTGGTACTGTTCAACGACGGTATTGTTCATGTCGATATTGTTCACCGGCAATACTATTCACCACTGGCCTCCACCACAGGCCGCTACTACTGCCATGTATTGTCCCTTGCACGGTAGAGTCTTAATCAGATTAGGAAACCTACAAGTTTTAAAAACTCATGATTTTAGGTAAACCTAGAGTTTTTTAAATTTAAATTTTGAAATATTATTTTAAAATCAATTTTAGTCCCTCATTTAATTTGATAAATTTTTCAACGCTTGTATAATTGTTATTTATTTTAAAAATAAATCAATTTACTAATTTCTTGGTTTTTTTGTTTATCAAAGTAAAAAATGTTGGAAAATTAAAATTTTTAAATTGTAAATTATTTTTAAAAATGGGACTAATATTTTGTAAATTATTACAAAATGGTGGCACAACATGAAGACAAAGGAGCAAATTGAAGACGCCATGAAGATTAGTTCATACATTAATTTGTAATTTATTTATTATTGTTTTATTGATTGTAATTAGAAATAAGCCAATAGGGAAGTTAAATTTAAATGTATGATTTAATTTTAATCATGCATCATCATATAACTTGCCATATAGATTATAGATATGCCAATATCATATTGTCATGTAGCATGTACATGCATCATTATAGATTAATTGATAATGGTTATTATTTAATTACAATGTGAAACTTATAATGGTTTTGATTTTAAATTGAGATTTAAAATTAATAAAGGATTTATAAATTTCATCATGTTTTTCAAATTAATAAAAGTTATGTTTTTTGAAAAATAATCCAAAATCTAATTTTTTTCAAAAACTAAGTGGGATTGTCGTTTACGTTGAAACGTTCCCAAGGTCTCCAATGCAAACTTGATCATGTCACGAGAAAAGGTTACAACTGCTCATAACGGTCCTCACTTGAATGTGAGAAACTTTAGAATCGTGTCGCTTCGAGTCATTGGGTTGCTTCAGAAGCTAAGACTTCTAAAGGGAGTGGCGGGGCAGGGCCGTCCCATAGATGGACTGTTAGTTCATAGCAACCCTTAAAAGTCGAGTTGGTTAAACACTTAGACTAAAGCACATTGGAATCCCCCAATAGGGGCTAGTCAATGGGGCCAAGGTGACCAAAACCTTTAATGATTGGTGAAGCTAGATGTGGAGACATTTGAGCGTTAACCAAACGAGAGGAGTCTCGATGCGATAAGAGATAGTTTGGACTAGATCACTCGATGAGACAAACTATCATTTTTTATCGTAACATCATGGAGGAAATATTTTTTTTAGAATTTAAAATATTTAGTAGTTGCATCATGCATCATACTTTCTTAAACAATTGATCATTTATTTACACCATTTTATTTATTTTTTTTCAATAATCATGTTGATATCCTCTCTCTCAACTATTCTTAATGCTAACAAATTCAACAGTGAAAATAATATGGATTGGAAATGAAATCTTGATATCATGCTAACGATAAAAAAGTACATGTTCATGCTCACTACCCCTTGTCATCTTGTGCATATTGCTGAATCGACTCAAGAGAAAAATGATGCTTATGCTTCTTGGTTGTGTTTTGACGAGATCTTCATATGTTACATCTTGACATCTGTGAGCAATGTGTTGCCCCAGAAACATCAAAACTTTGAGACCGCCCGCTGATATGATATTAAACAATCGAAATGTTTGAGGATCACGGTCGTCAAGCCAGACAGTTGTATGTAACTTCATGAACTGTAGGATGAAATCTGAAATTCCTGTCAGAAAATATATGATGTTGATCATAAGGTATTTTTAGAAATGAATGTTTAATTACTATCGCAAGAATGATTAATAAATTGTATCATGTAAAACCTGTAATACCCATGATTTGTGACACTGAAGTGAATATCGATCCACATAGGGATAGTAAAAGGTGAAAGTATAACTCAACCATTCTAACCTATCTATGGCACTTACGTCTTGGACATATGAGCCTAGATAGGCTTAAAATACTTGTGAAGGACGGTCATTTGCAATCTTTAAGTGTGGGTTCACTACCCACATGTGAATCCTATATAAAATATAAAATGACTAAGAGATCTTTTTCATCAAAAGGTGAAAGAGTCATTCAATGTCTTGAATTAATACATAGTGATGCATGCGGGCCATTGAATATCCAAGCAAGAGGAGGTTATCAATACTTCGTAACCTTCACTAACGACTATTCACGTTTGTCATGTTTATCTATTGCATAAAAATTTTGAAATCTTTGAAAAGTTTAAAGAATATAAGGCCTTGGTTGAAAAGCAATTAGAAAAATAAATCAAAACACTACGATCTGATCATGGTGGAGAGTACTTGCTAGGAGAGTTCATAGAGTTTCTTAAGGAAGAATGTATTCTTTCTCAGCTTACAACACCTGGTATGCCACAACAAAATGGTGTGTCAGAGAGAAGAAATTGAACTCTAATGGATATGGTTAGAACCATGATGAGTTACTCATCCCTCCCAGATTCATTCTGGTAATATTCCTTACTAGCAGCGACATATATTCTGAACCAAGTTCCGTCAAAGACGGTTCCTAGTATACCATATGAAAGATGGTATGGGAAAAAGTCGTCCGTTCACCATTTTAGAACATGGGGTTGCATGATACATGTTCTAAGACCGAAGACAGGCAAGTTGGCCAGGCGTTTAGAATTGTGCATGTTTGTAGGACATCCTATGGGAATGAATGGGTAAATCGTCTACAGTATAATTGACAAGAAAATATTCATTAGCATGAATGCTCATTTTCTTGAAGAAGATTAGATTAAAAGTGTACAGCCGAGAAGCACAGTTGTGCTAGAGTAATTATTGGGTGGGAGAACACCGACTCCCCAATAAAAAATTATTTATGATTCAATAATGGAAGAACCACGACAGGTGCCAAAGACTATGGAGCCTCGACGTAGTGGGAAAGTTATGAGAGAACCTGAAAGGTACATGTCCTATTGAGAAGCTTTGACAGCTGTCACAGACAAGGACCTAGATTAACCAATCTCATACTCAGAGGTCATGGTTGGTCCTGAAGTAAACTTATGATAGGAAGCCATGAACATTGAGATGCATTCGATGTACTCGAACAAAGTGTGGAAACTTGTAGATCCTCCTGAAGAGATAAAACCCGTAGGATGCAAATATATCTATAATAAAAAAGAGGTCCGGATGGGAATGTAGAGACATTCAAAGATAGGCTAGTATCCAAGGGCTACACCTAAAAGGAATGTATAGACTACAAGGATACCTTCTCACCGGTAGTCATGCTTAAATCCATCTGAATCCTTTTGTCCATTGCTGCTGTCCTTGATTACAAAAACTGGATTAACATTCGAGTTAATAAAAAATCCTAATTCCTTGTCTTAGTTGCTACATCAACTTAAGATGCCAAAAGCTGGAGTTGTTTTTATTTTTCTACTCTGTATAGTAATAATTAGATTGAGCTTAGTACCGTCTAATTCGCTCATTAGAGAAACTACCTCCATAAAAAATTTTTATTTTTCCAATGGCAGTGTATTGTTTGTAGCAGTTGAGGATCTGTGCTTGGTATCTTGAATGAGATCATTTTAGTAGGCTTGTGATTACTGGAATTCTTTTTTTTTCTTCCCTCTTTGCATTTGGAGCATCTTGTAAAGCTTTGCTGATGTTACCTATGGTCACCCAACTAGTCATATAAGACCAAAATGAGGAAGCGAAGGCATATTCATTGATAAAGGTAATATTATAACTTGTAAGTGGTATTTGGAAATTCAAGTGTTGGTTGTGTTAGATAAATTGTTATCGAGATTGTGCAATTGGAATGTTGCTACTAGAGAAATTTTTGCATATGCAAATGACGATTGCGCATATATATATATTTGCATTGATGATTAGTTCTTAGTAACAATTTTTTTAAGAAACTAGGGCTCTTGGCAGATTATTTGCAAGCAGAGCCTCCCTATAATCAGTATGTGACTATCTTGTATCCTCTTATGTGTTCTACAAGACACTTACAACTTCAGATACTAGTACTCATAGAGGGTTATTTGTTCCTTATAAAGCTGCCGAAGGTTGTTTCCTTCATCTATATGTTATTCAACTATTTTTATAATGAGTGCTTAGTTCCTTGAGTGATGCAATTATGAGTGATTAGTTTCGAAATTAAAGTTCTTGTTTCTTTTGCATGGATGTGCATGTATTAATACTGCTTTGAGAGGTTCAAGTGTTTTATTTTCTCATGCCATTGTGATTTTTCTAGTTGGCTGAATCCAAAAGTGAGGGGTTGAGAGGTTTTTTCGATGAATTAGTATTAGAAGAAACATTTGTTGGATGTTTCTTTACGTTAAGATGTTTATTACTTAGTAAGTATCTAATTCAATATCTACAATTGTTATGTGTGTTTGATGTGTTTGATTGCTGAAGTATTGAGATGTTACAGTAGTGCTAAAATAAGTGTTACAGTCATCACTATGTTATACACTATGATGGTAACTCTTTTTCTTTTTTTCTTTTTACTTCCTCCAACAAATGTGCATAAGCCATATGAAATTGAACATGCTATGCGACTTTGTAGAATTCTCATGTTTTTGTTCATGTATGCATGACTAATAGTGATTTTACATATGCTTCTTTATAAACTATCTAAATAAAAAAATTGATCTTGGAAGTTTTGCTAGTAAAATTATAATGAGATGAACTTGACCATATAAAAGTATGTTTTTTGAAGCTTTGACATCAAATAATAAGTTCATAAATATTGGTTGATATTCTACTGTAAGTACTTCTTTTCCAACTACTGTTGGTTGATATTCTACTAGACATGATTGAAATTAGGTTGATTTGAGTTTAATTATTGACTGCATTAGTGGTGTTAATTAAGATTAGAAGAAGGATGATGGTGGTGATTATAGGTATGACGATGAAAATTGTGTGCATTTAATGGGTTGGAGATTATATTGCAAGTGATTGATTATAATTGCATTAGTGGAGTTTTGTATTTTTAAGATGGTACCGATTTTTTTAACGAATCATAATAATATAACAACAAGATAAAGTTACATCATCAAGGGTCAGATAGTCTTCTAACAATAACTCTCTCTTTATCAATCAAACTACAAATGGGGTGTTAGAAATGTGGATTGAAATATTTGATTTACATTTTTGTTGGATTTATTTATGTTGGTAGGGTTGGATTTTGAATATTATGTTAAAATTTTCTTCTATGATGATTAGTATTGTGAGGCTAGAAATGTGGGTTGACATAATTTGTGGCATGATTGAAATGTTAGTGGGGGGGTTCCTAGAAATGTGGATTGAAATGTTTGATTTGTATTTTTGTTCTTGCATTTGTGTGGATTTGCTTATGTTATTTTTCTAACTTGCTATTATATATGCATTTTCAAGGATAGAACATAGATTCATGGAAAGTATGTATTTCTAGAAATAGAGTTTTGCAATCTAGATTACAATCTTATAGATCAACATGCCTAAATATTGGAAAGCCTTTTATAAAGATAATATATATGTTTATAAGTGGATATTGAACTATAACAATTATTTTTTTCATATAGGTCCACCGAAAACACAACAAACACATAGTAATTCAGATGGTGCGTGGTTTCACATAGTGATGGGGAATATGATTCCAAAAGGAAGACATGGAAGTTCTTTGATGAAAACTTTGACTTGTATTTGTGATATTTAGTACAACTCAAAATATTTGTAATATGTGATATGAACACCTTGGAATGCTATTTTGTAGGGTTTTTTTTGGACATTTGATATGGATCTTTATTAGTAATTTTCTTTAATTAAATTTTAAATTAGTGATTTAATGGATGAGCTTTATACTATTTGTTTAATACATTAACGTAAATTATTTACAGCATTTAAAACCCCATAAGATAATATAATGGCCTAAAGAAGCACAATAGACAAATGCAGTTATGATATGATTAGACATACAATAACGTTTTAAATATGCTATAAAAGCTTTTAACGGCTTTAAAAATAGCTATCATACACGTTTAATATCATTTTTAAACGTTATAGAAAGCGTCTCATTGCGCTTGGTATCCTTTCTATAGCGTTTGAAAAACGCTATAGAAAAATTACAATAGCGTTTTTTGAACGTTATAGAAAGTCTCCCATTGTTGGTATGCTTATAATAGCATTTATAAAACACTATGAAAATCTTTCTATAGCGTTTTTTAAATGCTATAGAAAGTCACCAAGCGCAATGGGATACTTTCTATAGCATTTAAAAATGTTATAGGAAGGTCTCCCGTTGTTGCTACATTTATAATAGCGTTTATAAAACGCTATGGAAACCTTTTTTTAGCGTTTAAAAAATGCTATCGAAAGGTTACAATAGCATTTTATAAATACTATTAAAAGTAGTTATGATAGCGTTTAAAAAAGTTATCGTAGGGTCAAAGTTTTAATAATTTTGGCAAACATAGCGTTACAAAAATCACTATGAAAACCCTATGATAGCGTTTTTTGGCCGCTATCATAGGGTTTTTTTGTTATAATGTTTGGAATGAGTGTTTCACTTTGCCAAGTACACTTGTAGTAATGACAAATTATTACAACGCGTATGTTGAGATTGGATGTATTACATCTTTGAAATATACTTCGTCGGATACATTTGTGTTAGGGGTGGCAGTAGGCCCGACCCGACCCGGCAATGCTCGGCCCAACCGGTTGACGAGCTAGACCCGGGCCTTTCCAGGTAATTCACGGGCCAGTTTCGGGCCGGACGACTGAAATTTTAGGGTGGGCCAGTTCCAGGCCGGGCCGCTGGAATTTTAGCACGACCTGGAATGAACCGTTGAGCCGGCCCGTGAAGTCAACCCGGTTCACGGGCCGATCCCGATTAAGGATTACCATTAAGTTGAACCGGACCGACCCGTTTCCCCTCCCTTTAATGTGATTTAGTTCATCAAAAATGTAGATGTAGAGAGTTGAACCTTAGTGGAGAATAGATGAAGTATAGTAATTACCTCTAAGCTATATGAAAGTCATGTTACTTTCTTATAATTATTTTATTTTATTACTTTAAAATCTCAATAGAAAAATATGTAATATAAGTAAAATAATTATTTTATTTATTAAATTCATAAATGAGTGATATTCATATTCACGTAAAATCTAAAAATATAATAAATAATTAATAACTAATTTATAATTCATGTTTATTAACACAACAAAAAATATTAAGAATATTAAACCAATATTTTTAAAAAAATTCATTGAATAAAATGTTCATTTAAATGAAAAATATTTTATTTAATTAAATACGTTTATCTCAAAAGTATATTATTTGAAGTTTCGATAAAATGTGTTAAAAGACAATAAAAATATATTTAACAAATGTTGTCTTGGCCTATTGGTAAAGAGTATGACTTATAATGAAGAGGTCAAGGGTTCAAACTTCACTACATGCATATTTGTTCAATTTTTTAAACAAAAGAGTGGATTCATGGGCCGGGCCATAGGCCTTGAAGACAAGGCCTGTGATGGCTCGGCCAGGCCCGCGGGCCTTAACTGGCCTAGTAATGTTCACTACTAGGTCGGGTCAGATTATAACGGGTCGATTCAGTTGGTTTGTGATCAGAACCGGCCCATTTGCCACCTCTAATTTGTGTTAATAAAAATTATTACAAGATATAGACTGAAACTGAATGTAAATTAATTACTAAGTGATGCATTATGGAAAATAACTCACGATATCTTAATTGTGCTGATATGATATTTGATATTAATATTCAATAGTATGACTTTAATGTTATCATTTTCTTAAAAAGAGGGGAGAATGTGCATATATAAAAAAGATAGTGTACTACTAGAAAGCATAAAAGATGTCCAACTACATGGTAAAAAAATGAACTCAAAGCAAATTCAAAACAAAAACAAAAATGAATTAAAGTGTTGTGAATGGATATTCGTTAATCTTATCAGATGGATTGCGATCAACAATAGGATTCTTTGTTGCAACTATTTGATGCTTTCTTATTGCTTTGTCAACAGATTGAATATGTTGAGAAGACTCCTTTATAACTGCAACATGGCATCGACGTTTCTCGTCGATGAACATTAAGATTTTCTGTCCGTACGAGTTGTTTATGAATTCGTCTACAAGCATGAATGAAAGGTCTTAACCATTTTAGCTCAACCTTTTGAGCTTTCAAAATTTTCCACACAGACAACCTATAAACTAATGGCTCTGTTTTAGCACTATCAACAGTGAAGTGATCTATCATGTACAAGACCTCGCCTAACATGAATGCGCACCCTAACCTGACCCAATATGAGGCACACATGTGTTTCAATTCTGTATGAGGATATACCTCCTCCATTTTCACAAGGTAACCGTGAAGATATTTATCTACATACATGTCTCCAAATTTAATCAGCACTCCAGAAAGTTGTAGCTTAAACTTATCAAGATCATGCCAAAAATAATGATCATCTTTTATCTAAAAAGTGTCACCATCTAAGTCATCTTGCATGGGCGTCAGAGATCAAGACATATCCTCTTGGAAAGCACTTTGAATGTCGTAGTCAACATCATAATCTACATCATCATGAACATCATTCGTACTCATGACTTGGATTACTGTCAATACTTTTCCTTGACTACAATGAGGGGGGCAATGCTACTCAAGCATTATAATCAAAGATATCCACTGTCAGAGGTACTGAATCGAAAAAAGCATTAAGGTTGTCTAGATTATCCTGGGGAATGGGAAGTCCAATGGATGAATCATGGGGGACTGCCACGATAATTAGGTTCATCATCGGGTGAGCTTGTTCATTCAACATTCGATTCACTGTAGGAGAAAGACCAAAAGCTTCAATATTAATTGACATTGTTGCTTCCATTGGCATTGTCCCAGAAGAGTCCTACACCAGATATTATTGAAATGTTCATAAGTAAGAATATATGAATAGAATTAAAAAAGTTATAAGATAGCCTTTGCATGCCACTTACAAAGGCGACCCACACGCCTTTGCATGTCCCATGCAATGGCATCCACCGCCATTGCATGTTCCATGTAATGGTGTCCGACGTTGTCCTAATACTATTATACATTATGTGCAACCAATGCTCCATCATGTTCTTACTATGTTATTCTTGTTGTCCTATGATTAATTACCTAAACAGTTGATATGCGAGATTGATCCGCGATAGAGCTTCAATTGTACAATGGTAATCTATGACAATGACTATTTACAAAAAAATCAATATCATTGACCGCACAAAATATTTGACAAGAAGACAAAATGATGATGAAAAATAAATTTTACCTTACTCAACAGTGGTGATTCTTCTGAATGATGTGAAGTGAAAAACTCTATTCATCACATGTGTCTCTCATATATAGGGGGTAAATGACAGGACAGTTTGGTAGGTCCCCAAAAGACTAAATTCATTAAAAAGGGAAAGGTTGTTAGTTTGGCAAGTTTTCAAAAGACTGAATTTATTAAAAATGGAAACCTTGCCAAAAGAGTAGAGATTCTGAAATATTAATTATGTCATAAAAGAATTGAAGAGTTTTTATAACGTCATCTTCTTATATTCAGCGCACTATGAAATATGGAATTTTTTCCAAAAAAGCAATTTTTGTACTAAAGGAGTAGGATAGACTACTGGATGTCAAGATTGCAACGCCACTGACTGTTCGATAATATGATTTTTTTTACCAAAAGTTATGGACAAAACAAAACTTTCCTAAAAAGGAAAAACACTTATTTGAAGGCCTAAATGACATAATTTGGCTAAAAAATGGCCAGATTCATTAGGAAAAGCCTAGTGAGTTTTGTTTCTTTGCTCATTTTCCATGAAAATAGACCTATTTTACACACAATTTGATGTTGTAACGATCCCTGAAGACAGAATGATTGTACCAATAACGAACCTACAACGCGTAATCTTATATTGAAAAACACACATCAGTTATATTGCATCCTTATACTAATGGTGTTATATACATGCTAATTCAAAGAGTTTTACAATTAAAACACAATACAAAATTGACGGTTTGAGCAACGTAAGGAAATTTATGGTAAAATACAAAGTGGGGGATTAATTGCAACACATGATGGAGAACACAAAATATCCTTCATTGGGAGAGAAATTACATAGATACAAATAGATTGAAGTTCCATTATTGAATTACTACAGTCAAAGGTTGTATGACATAATTTGTGTACGAGTTGCATGTTCTACATCAAACTTGTACATGGGGCTAAATGTATATGATGGTTTACCGTTTTGATTTTGACTCGCTGATGTGTCACATGTTGCTTCTATGAACTACTGGCAAGTGTTAGCTTTGACTATTCAACGCGATTCTTGGATCCACATCAACGACCGACCGACATAAAATGTATATTGTATTCTTTATTCTTTTTATATAATCATTCATATCCTTATAACCACTAAGTTAAGCGACAAAGACTTAAGTAAGTCATTTGTCTGGGAACAATTCTGGGAGCTGTGGTCTGGTAAGATGTGGACAAGGTTCACTGTACTGGAAAATGTATCCCTTTACTAGTATGACCTCTTTGACAGTCGTGGATGTGCCTTCTTCCCATTTGCGGGAATAGACTTAGTTCTTAGGACACCCCTAGGAAGGGGTCTTAGACAAATACTGCCCATCTCGTCGATATGGGGCGCTCTCTATGTTCTTCCTTTCCGGTTTCACTGTCACTTCACGTGACACATGGCACAATGTGAAAGGTAGCGTACATGAGAATCTTCCCCATAGATACCCTGATCCACGTGGTTATGGCTATAACAAATGATGACTGGACATTGCCACCTCAACGAACTTGTTGATGTGTCATTACGTAGGGTCCACTACCAATTTGTCAATGGATTAATTGGAGTGGACCCCGCATGGAAGCTTCTCTATAAATAGATGTCTCCCTTTCATTGCAAAAGACTTTTATTTTTGCTTCATATTTTCTATTTACTAGACTTAGAGAATTCTCTCTAAATTCCTCATCCCAAGAGCATTTTGTCACTTTCCATAGGTTGGCTCAAAGTGCTCGTCCTTCACCCTTCAGATCTCAACCTCCATGTTCGCATGCTATATTTGTCATTTATTGTTACTAGATCACACCTGTAATTGCACCCACGTGACGTCATAGTCACACCCCTTAGCTCCTGAACAAAAGAAAAACAAAAAAGAAAAGAAAAGGTGGAATCGGTACTGCACTCCATTCTAAGTTTTAAAATTTTAACGTTTCTTAGATGAAGGATGAAATTGTCTTTTAAATAAATTGACCCGTATATAACAATTTTAACCATGTATATAGCATCACCTTATTTTAAGTGATCAAGTGATATATATCATTAATTCATAGGTTGGTATTTTCTAATTTATCAAACTAATTTACCAAATTATCTTGTAGATTAATGACACGGCACCTGATCAATTAAAACTTAGTCTATAACTTAGTCGGCCTAGAATTACTCATATATAAACTAATGAGTCTCATCTTGGCTCATAATTATTGAAATATGCTTCGAGTAAAAACAAACTTTTAATTATTTTCAAATAAAAGCTTAAACATTTAATTGATTTTGATATGACTTGAAGAGCATAGTTGACGTGTTGGTTGAGAGAAAATGAACATTAACTAAGAGGAGTCTTATGGATATTTGCGATTGTCAAATCACAATCATATATTTAATGAGTACAACCAGTGAAACCTACTTCTAATGTTCACAAATGTCACATATAATTATCCTTAACTCCTGATTTAATAAACTTTGATACATATTTTTTTATTATTAATATTCCATAAACGTTTTTAGAGACACATTATATTGTACCTTCTTATGCTAAGATTTATGAACTTTACTAAATCATATACAAATGAAGCATAATTAAACAAACTTATGAACTATTTGTAAATGAGATTATCACTTAGGAAAATTTTACGGTACACGGACTATATTTATGTATATTTGAATGTAAAAGTTTATAAATATGTAAATAATTTACGTTCAAATGTATGTAAAACAACTCCTATACTGTAAATAAACTGTACTGTAGAACCATTGGATGGTTTTTAAGTTTAACCTCCTTTGAAACCAGTAGAATAGGTTCCTATCTTCTTCATCTTTTTCACTTTTCCCTTCCCCTTCACCTTCAACCAAACCTAGGGCACAGGAAGATCAGTCTCTCCTTTAATGCGAACAACCAATTTCGTCCTCCTCTAGGAGAAATCTGAGAAGCTTCGTCGTCGGTGCTCTCTTTCTCTCTGCTATGGTTGTTCGTCTCCTTTTCCAACAACAATTCTTACTTCTGTTGTGCCTTCATCAGCTTCAGTAGGCGTGGGTTTCACCGTCAATGGTGGTGGTCCGGGTGAAGCAATTTGTGGCTTAGCCCCAACAGTGACGAAGCCAGAGCCTTCGATCTGAGAAAGTACCAAGGTACTTCCGTTGATTCTGATCTATAACTTGAGAGGATTAATGTCTACTACAATGAAACAAGTGGTGGGAGGTTTGTTCCTCGCTCTTCTCATGGATCTTGAACCTGGTACCATGGATAGTCTTAGATCTGGTCCTTATGGTCAGATCTTTAGGCCTGATAATTTCATTTTTGGCCAGTCTGGTGTTGGAAACAACTGGGCTAAAGGGAATTACACCCAAGGTGCTGAGCTTATTGATTCCATGCATGATGTAGTTCGAAAAGAGGCAGAAAATTATGATTGCCTACAAGGTATTTGTTAAAATTACTCTGCCAAAGTTTAGATTGCCTTCTGTAATTGTGTAATCTTTATGATGTGGTTTTGGTTTGCAGGTTTTTAAGTTTGTCATTCGCTTAAGGGAGGAACCGGATCTGGGATGTTTATGCTTCTAACTTTTTATCTGTATCTTGTTTGCTTTGTTTTTGTATATTTTGCTTTGATTTTTAGGCTATGCTTTGTCTTTGTATGTTGCTTTGATTTTTGTTTATGTAAATCTATTTTTAATTTTATATTTCCAGGAAAAGGAGGTTGGACGAGATATGTCTCGAAAGGTTCCAGCAATACAACCAAACCTTTATACAGTCATGGTTATTACAAGGTAACCTGTATAGAACTATAGATGAATGAGTATTTGTGCACATCCGATCCGATGAGCTAAATGATAATTGTGGATTACTTTACATTAAAGTCTTCTTTATAATGCATTAGTCATCTGTTGGTGCAGGCAAAGTATTCGTAGATGGGATGGTGGTGAATAAATCTCAACTGTTTCAATGCAACCAGGGTAGAGATATTTTAGAACTCTGTCTTTTAACAACATTGGAAGTGTTGAATTATGCTTGTTTGAGTTTCATAAATGGAATCAAAGTTCAAATATTATGGTTTTACATATTTTGCATCTTTCTTGATCCCTCTCCTCTTATGTGTTCTAATTGCCCGAAACCACCAGCTTATAATATGATAGAGATGTTGCCAACGTTGCAGAACAACTGAAGCTCATGAGTGCCTCTTTGGTAAAGACTTGTAAATCTTGCTAAGTGCCTCTTTGTTCATTGCTTTACTTGTCAAATTTGATGTACCATATGTGTTTATGAAAATGTAAATTACTACCGAAGAAACTTACTTGTTTTGAAACACTGTAAATGCTTTTACCATTAATATGTTAAGTAGTTTGCTTATGTAAATAAGCAAATGAATTTTATGGATTTGTGAGTATAACTTGCAGTTGGACGCAAGCCGATAATTCTTCTCACTTTTCTCCATGTTCTTTATATATGTTTTGTTGCTCATTATTGCATTTAACACATCTTAATTTTGTTAATCCTCTATGCAAAATCATATTTTTCGTTCCTTGTGTCTTATAGTACATTGGTATGAGCATCCGGTTACGAGTTGAAATTTTAAGCTATTTTTTAAGCAATTTTTCTTTTACATACTGATTTCAGATCTTTAATTGAAGAACTCTTATTAAAATTGAGTGTTTCTCACACACAAGAGAGATTGCGACATGGTTGCAATTGCAAGATACTTGAATGTCACACTTATTGTCCCTTAAATTCTCAGCCAATATTAGTGGATGACCTTTCTTCTTTGTCTTCTTGTTTTTCATATGTAGGTGATGCAGAACCATTGGAGGCTGATTATTATGACTATGGGCCTGGAACTTCTAAGAGATCTAAGACGTGAGACATGTCTAGAGGAGAAACTTTCACATTTGAAGAGAAAAGATTATAAATGAGAAATGCATCTCAAATTGATATTGAGGGTAAAACGATGCAGCTGAAGCAATTACTAAAAATATTGTAGCAATGTTGTATCACACCCTGTGAGATGTAAAATATTTTGAATATGTTATTTTACTAACGAATGATATCTTTTTTTCTAAATGAGAATCTTTTTATTTTGGCTAAGTGTATGAAAATGACCAAGTGCATGAAAATGACCAAGTGCATAAAAGTACAAATTGCATAAAATGGTTAAGAAGTGAAAAAGACTAAGTGTGAAATTATTAAGTATATGAAATGATTAAGTGAGTGAAAATGACTAAGTACATAAAAATGACCAAGTACATGAAATGTCTAAGTGTAAGAAAATGACCGAGTGTGTGAAAATGAGTAAGAGTGTGAAAATGGTTAAGTGTATAAAAACGAGAAACTATATGAAATGACCAAGTGTGTGAAATGACTAAGTTGCAAAAAGGGTTACGTTGTGAAAATGACTAAGTACATGAAAATGATCAGGTGTGTGAAAATGGTCAAGAATATGAAAATGGTTAAATGTGTGAAAATAACTAAGAGTGTTTGAAATAAATAAGTGTGTGAAAAATACTATGTATAAAAATTTACTAAGTGTGTGAAAAAGACTATGTATAAAAATTACTAAGTGTGTATAATCGTTAAATGTCTGAAAATGACTAAGAAATGGAAGAGCCTTTATAAATATGGTATATTTTGTAGCAATGGTGAGTGACAATATATATTATCGGAGAGAGCTTGAAGAAATGGAAGAGCCTCTACAAAGAGTACATCGAAGATGCAAAATGCATTACAACTTATCTCGAGGGTAAAAATGATGCAGCTGAAAATAGTCATTGAAAAATAGCAAGATAGTTTTACTAATGAATGAGATTTTTTTAAAGATAATTGGAATTAAATTTTTTATGTGTAGATGAATTTATTAAGTATGTGAAAAAGATAAATGAAAGACATAATTATGAGAGTGAGAGATATGGAATTTACAAGTACATGAAAGACATAATTATGTTAAATTAATATGTACTCCTAAGAGTGAAACTATGGCTAAGTGTTTGAGAATAAATAAGTGTATCAAAACAAGTAGGTCCAAACACCACAATAGAAACCTAAACGCCATCACTACATGGTGAGTCGCCATTCAAGACTGGCGTTTGGGGCCAAAATGCCAGGCACATAGGTTTCTGGTCCCAATACTATCATGGCACGTGCAGGTCAACTTCCGGAGGGCGTAACTTTTAACTCGGATGGAACCACGTGGTCTGTAAGATATCAAATCGAAACTTATTCAGAAATCTATATGTTTGACTAGGTTAGCTAGTTTTAGCCCAGTTTCGGGTCTAAAAAACACCGTTTTAAGTACTTTCAGAGCCTGAAACTGTTTCGGTCTTAATTTTGGGCTTTTCGTAATTCCCATCTCTTTTAATTTTTAGGGTTTTTATATGCTTATAAATTAAAACGTAAATAGGTTGTTTTCTAAATTTTATGGGGTTATAATTATAAAATAAAAATGTTAAAATTTCAATATTTAATTTCAAGTTTTTAGCGGATATGTTCGATTTATAGATAGAATCTGACCTTGATGGTTATATGTGTTTGTTAAATCAACAAATAGGATTTACCGATCATCATAACATCACGACCCTATAATTATATATGGTGAAAACCCATCTCACTCGATACTTATATCAAAAGCATAACAACATTATCAATGACAACTTTTAACGAGTTTATGAATAAGTGTTCAATTGTATCGAGAATACTTAATTAATCCAATCTAATTTCTCGTAATAAGTGAGTATAATGAATGTTTGCTTTGAAATAATGAATTTTTTTTCTATTTTTATCGATGATTTTCTCGGTGTACGGTAAATAATTACAAAAATATCAATTTTAAGAAAATTGTGAATAATAGTGATTAGAGCCATATAAATGGCAATTAGGAGCAAAAAACTAGCGATTGGGAGGGAGACTGATGATCGCCTATTTGTGCATGGTGTTTGGAGACTGAAACAGGCCATTGACGGCATAAAACTAGCACCTTCAGGATGACATTTATGGGCTAAAAATAGGTGATTCGCCTATTAGGTATGACAATTAGTTTGTACGTATTTGGTGAACCCCTCCCAAGATTATCATTTTGTACGTATTTGGCGAACCCTAATATGTTATTGGCGAATCTCAGTACGTATTTGATGAACCTCTCTAAAAATTATTAAGTTGTATGTATTTAGTGAACCTCACTACGTAATTGGTAAACCCCACTACATAATTTGTGAACCCCTCCAAGAATTATTCTTTTGTACATTTTTTGTGATCTCAACTACGTAATTGGTGAACCTCACTACGTAATTGGTGAACTGAGTACGTAATTGATGAACCCTTTCAAGAATTATTCGTTTGTACTTATTTGGTGAACCACACTACGTAGTTGGTGAACCTCACTACGTATTTGATGAACTCCAGTATGTAATTGGTGAACCCCTCCAAGAATTATTCTTTTGTACGTATTTGGTGAACCCCACTACGTAATTGGTGAACCTCACTACGTAATTAGTGAATCCCAGTACGTAATTGGTGAATCCCAATACGTAATTGGTGAATCCCAGTACGTAATTGGTGAATCCCAACATGAATTATTCTTTTGTAAGTATTTGGTGAACCCCACTACGTGATTGGTGAACCCGAGTACGTAATTGATGAACCCCTCCAAGAATTATTTTTTTGTATGTATTTGGTGAACCCCACTACGTAATTGGTGAACTCCAGTATGTAATTGGTGAACCCCTCCAATAATTATTATTTTGTACGTATTTGGTGAATCTCAGTACGTAATTGGTAAACTCCAGTACGTAATTGGTAAATCCCTCCAAGAATTATTCTTTTGTACGTATTTGATGAACCCGTCTACATAATTTGTGAACCCCTCTAAGAATTATTTTTTGTATGTATTTGGTGAACCCCACTATGTAATTGGTGAACCCTTCCAAGAATTATTCTTTTGTACGTATTTGATTAACCCTATTACGTAATTGGTTAACCCCTCCAAGAATTAATTTTTTGTACGTATTTGGTGAATCCCACTACGTAATTGGTAAATCCCACTACGTATTTGGTGATCCTCA
Source organism: Datisca glomerata (assembly GCA_003255025.1). Lineage (NCBI taxonomy): Eukaryota > Viridiplantae > Streptophyta > Magnoliopsida > Cucurbitales > Datiscaceae > Datisca > Datisca glomerata. Next base: position 540,175 of record QANY01012071.1, on the reverse strand, counting down.
GTATGTATTTGATGAACTAAAAAAAACTAAAATCTGTTACATGTTAGGCGTTGTGTGGCCTATATTGCTCCAAATACAATCTAATGATCACAATACCTCAACATCCATGTCGTGAATTTTTTCATGGCAAGATAAAAGATCCCGTTATCAATTCACGACATGATTAAAGATCCCGTTATTGATATATAATGTCCTACAAATATCTCGAGCAAGAAACATATTTGTTTTTCTTGTTGAAGATAAAAAACATGCAAAAAAATCAAAATACTCCAATTTAGTAGAGAATTCAAATAATATCTAAAAGGGTACAATGGTCATTGCACAAGAAAAGTGACCTCGATATAGAGAACGAAAAACAACGGGGCGCCTAGTTGATTTGTCCACACCCAACACTGTAGATGTTTGGTTTGCCGTGAAAGCAAAAGCTGAGATCTTGAGAGATATGGAGAATTTCAATTTTTTACGGAGAGAGAGGGAGAGAAAAAGAGGATAAAAGGTCTTCAATAAGAATGAAGAGAGAGATTGAGTGCGTTTAGTTTTCTGTTCATCAATGACAGAGAGAGATTTCTCTATTATTATTAAAATAGAAGAGAGAGAGAATGCATCATTGCTTCATTACCAACTGCGCTTCGTTGAAAGCCTGAAAAAAGCCTCCTGTCTGTGCTGAAGTTCATTCATTCATTCATTTTAGAGTCAGAAAGGAAGTTTACAGAGATAGATTAGTCTTCTTGTGGTCATCACTATTCTCACTTTGTTTTTTCTTTTGTTTTATTTTTTTGGGTTTTTCTTGTTCTTTTGTTTTTCAATGCTTGGGTGCTTGAAGTTTTGAGGAGGGGTTTGAGGGGCAGTTAAAAAGGAAGGTGGGGAAGGAGGGATGACTTGGAGGAGAGTATTGAAGTCCGTACAGGCCCTGGTGGCCCACACTTCGCTCTTTTGCTTCACGCTTTTGCTCGTTCTCAAGCTCGATCGTGTTGTTTCGTGCAATTGGTGGTACTGTATTTTCCCGATTAAACATTCAATTACTTAAGTTGTGCGTGTTTCATCAATTATTTATGTGAAAAGCTTGAATTTGATCGTGTTTTCTTTTACTTTTCTCTTTTTTGGGTGTAATTTTAGGAGTTGGATTGTGCCTCCAATTATTACATCTTTTGGTGAATATGATTATATGAAGAGGGAAAATTTTATTTTATATAATCCGTTTTCTTTTGGCTATTTACTGATGCGTTCTTCATATGTTTTGTCTTTGATTACAGTTTTTCTCTTTAGATGTGGTGGTGGGGTGTAAATAGAAGAGATTGAATCTTGTACGGAATGTGAAGATATACATTGACTTATAAAGAAAATAAAGACATACATGACTGTGAAAGTGCAATGGCAAATTGGCAACTATCTTGGAAACTGATTTTTATGAAAGTGTTGTTTGGTTTAGAAAATGAGCTGGTTGCTTCAGTATCAGCACTGGTGCAATTTAGTAATTTGTTATTGCTCTTAGTAGAATTTATGTGAATTAGTTTCTTCAAACTATTAAGTCTTAAAAAGAAATGTGTAAAGGAAAATGTTTGGTGTTTAAACTTAGTTGGGGAAATTTCTTACGGAATCGTTTCTGCACAGCAATAGTGGTCGTAAGGTGTATGATAGATGTTTTTGCTGTTGTACACTGACTTATTTGTTTGATCTTTCGTCTTCCTCTAAGAGTGGGTTAATTGTTATAACTGAATGTGTCCCCTGATTAAGATTCCACCTTTTATCTGAGTGATTGGATTCTACTCACCAGCCCTCCATTTTAGTTTAAGAAAAGAAAAGGCTTAATTGTTAAGCATTATGTCATGCAGGATAATATTTTTTCCCCTGTGGGCATTCCATGCGGTTGTAGCTCGGGGAAGATTCTCATTGCCTGCTCCATCAGTTCCACATAATCGCCATGTATGTTATTGCTACTTTAACGCACATTAGTTTTCAATTTGTTTTGTGACGAATAGAATATTTCTGGAATGTGCATAGTAATTACTTCCTATTGAACAGTGGGCACCGTGCCATGCTGTTGTCGCCACGCCCTTGCTCATCGCATTTGAATTACTTCTGTGTATATATCTTGAGAGCATTTCTGGTACATAATCAATACACTCTTACTTCTTTTGCATTTTGTGATGTTAACAACATATTTTGTGGGTTAATGCATGAGAATAGGTCTAATATATTAAGGAGTTGTTGGATACTTTATACATTTGATCTGCTTGCCCGTTTTACTCATCAAATTATTAAACATGAATGCATGCTGTCTGCAAAACTCTTTCATTATGCATTTGTTTTGTGTTTGCTTAATCTACTCTTCTAACCATATTTACATATCCCCTTTTCTGGACAGTCCTTGGTTTTGCAGCTGTCAATTTGAAAATTGTCTTTCTTCCCTTACTGGCATTTGAAATCATTATTCTCATTGATAATTTCAGGTATGTTCGTGTTCTCTTTTCCTGCTGTAAGCTATATTGTCTTATTCAAGAAATTTTAATTGTTTGAAGGCTTACTTGATACACAAGTCCTCAACTAGGATTTTGAAAGTTGCTTATTATCATAAAACTCTGTAAATAGTAAGACGACATGACTAAGCAATTTGTTCAGTTTTGGTGAGCTCACTTGAATGGGGACACAACATGCTGACGCATGGATGAGTTGAATGGCTGCTAGCATGTTCAATGTAGTTTACTCATGTTTTCTGCGATCCCCGTCCTTACCCTTTTCGATCCTTTATCCTCTAGAGACAGTTGAATGGATTTTTCCTTCATTTTTATGCATTTTCTATTGTGGTTTGCTTCCTTGGAACCTCAGAGTGTGTCTTACTTTCCATGCAAAGAGTTATTTATTTTCTGTCTTCTTTTTTGAAAAGGGAGATGTTAAAGACAAACTTAGAATCATTTTCCTTTTACAAGGGAGAAAGAGATGTATAAAAGCTTAATCTAGTGAGGGGGTGTGAGTCATGAATTGTATTCTAAATACCTTTGATACAATTGTATAGTTTTATTTTGTATTTTTTGAAGGTAGATGTGGATAAATCCTAATTTAATCTGCTACAATTGATTGTTTTTCATTCTTGCTTTTGTCTGGAGTCTGGGGAATTAACCCTGAGGACGGGTTAGTGATAATGAAAGTTGGAATATGAATGAGAATGGCCATTCCCATGTTTGCTTGGTAATTTTTTTCATGGAATAGGAATCCTTTCTATGTTGATTCCTTGAGAAGTAGGAATCACCATTCCACACCAACAATGCAAGAATCCCCATTCCAATCTGTAGAAAAATCTTGAATAATTTTCTACATTTTGAATAGTGTGTACTAGGTAATTATATAGAGAATGGAGGAAATCATTTCCTCAAATCAAGCAACTAAATATCCCACTAATCTAGTAATCTAAATATAGGCAAAAACTAATAATCAGTAATATTAAAAAAAGGAAATTAAATTACTCTATTCTAGGAAACTAGATAAACAAAATTTAAGCAGCTGATTTCAAGAAATCAGGCACAAGATCACGGATTTCCACACTCCCCTCAAGCTAGGTTGTAGATGTTGAGTAAACCTAGCTTGGAAATAAGATCTTCAAATGTCTTCCGTGGCAAAGCTTTTGTCAGAATGTCTGCTGTCTGTTGACTGGTCGGGATGTACAGAAGTGATATATTGTTGTTTTCAATCTTCTGTTTGATAAAGTGTCGATCCATTTCCACATGCTTTGTTCTATCATGGTGCACTGGATTTTAGCTATGTTGATTGCTGATTGATTGTCACAAAAACACCTTTATAGATCCCGAGATAGGAACTTCTAGTTCACCAAGCATTCTTTTCAACCAAATTCCCTCACAAATATCATTTGCAAGGGTTCTGAATTCTGCTTCAGTGCTGTTGCGAGATACCACTGATTGTTTTTTACTCCTCCAAGTAACCAAATTACCCCAAACATAAGTGCAATAACCTGAGGTTGATCGCCTATCAGTTACAGAACCTGCCCAATCTGCATCAGTGAATATTTGGGCTTCCTTGTTTGCTGACTTCTGGAAGAACAATCCTTGTCCTGGTGTCATCTTCAAATACCTCAAAATTCTGTATACTGCATCCATGTGTTCTTCTGTTGGGTTGTTCATGAATTGAACTTACCATGCTTACAGCATAGCTAATGCCTGCTCTAGTATGAGATAGATATATAAGTTTCCCAACTAGTCTTTGATATCTCCCTTTGTCAACAGGTGTACTACTGTCTTTGCTACCCAATTTTATAGTAGTCCATAGGAGTGTCAGCTGGTTTACATCCAAGCATTCCGGTCTCTTTCAAGAGATCCTTACATACTTCCGTTGAGAAATTGAAATTCCTCTCTTAGATCGAGCTACTTCCATGCCGAGGAAGTATTTTAGATTGCCCAAATCTTTGATCTAGCTAGAAAGCTTTTGAGTTTCAGAATTTCTTCATCATGATCTCCAGTTAGAATAATATCATCGACATACACGATGAGTATTGCTTTCTTTCCTGAAGGTGAATGTATGACAAATATGGTATGCTCTGTTTGGCACTGATCATACCCAACCTTCTTTACAGCCTTGGTAAACTTGTCAAACCATGCTCTTGGTGACTGTTTGAGTCCGTATAAAGACTTCTTGAGCTTACAACTTTGCTGTGATTAGCTAGAGTATCAAAACCAGGGGGAATTTCCATGTACACTTCCTCTTCAAGATCACCATTAAGGAACGCATTCTTCACGTCTAGCTGATAGAGAGGCCAATCAAGGTTGGAAGCAAGTGAGAGCAGAACCCGAACAATATTGAGTTTGGCTAGGATTGCGTGAACCCTTTAGCCACAGACGAGCCTTGAGTCTGTTGATACTTCCATCTGAATTATGTTTGACAGTGAAAATCCACTTGTAGCTTACAGGGTGTTTTCCTGGTGGTAGATCAGACATCACCCAAGTCCCATTCTTTTCTAGAGCTCGAAATTCTTCCAAAACAGCTTCCTTCCATTTAGGTGTGCTAAGAGCTTCATGTATTGATCTTGGAATCTGTGTTCTGCCAAGGGTACTTACAAATGCACGGTGACTTTGTGACAATCTCCCATACGAGATAAAATCATAAATTGGATGATTAGTGCAAGATCGAGTGCTTTTTCCCAACGCAATAGGTCTATCAAGATCTCCATCAGGTATATCATTAAGAGCAGATTCATGACTAGCATCACCTGGTGAATTTTGTGATTCCAGACCGTCGTCAAACTCATGATCGTGATCAGTTGGCTGCAGTTCTTTATCTTCTCTTGTTTTGTCTCGCCTAGTATAGACATGTAACTCACTAGTTTCTGCAGGATGTGTGTGAATTGAACGCTGAGGATTTTGGTTGTTAGGCTCGGAATAGATATCAGGGCTTGGGTTTAGGTTGGGATTTTGATCAGTATTGGTTTGGGGTGGTTGAGGTGACTTGGTAGGAGATGTATCTTGAGTGTAGGTTGTTTATAAGGCATCAATGTTCCACAGCTGATATTCTTGAGTGAAATTAATGTTCCAAAGCTAATATTCTTGAGTGAAATTCTCCTTCTGAATATCAGTTTTGGAGTAGAAGGGTTGATGTTCAAAGAATGATCGGGGAATACCATTTATGCCCATTTTGATTTGAGGACTATCCTACAAATATACATTTAAGAGTCATAGGGTCAAGTTTACTCCGGTATTGACTATGGATATGAACGAATGTAGAACAACCAAATACTTTGAAAGGAATAGTGGACAATACCCGGGTAGTAGGAAAACATTGAAGAAACAATTGGTAAGGTGTTTGAAATTTTAAGACTCGAGATGGCATTCTGTTAATCAAATAGATAGTCGTTAAAACAGCCTCTCCCCAGAAATTTTTTGGAACATGTGCGGTGAACATGAGAGAACGAGCAATTTTTAGAATATGTCTATTTTTTCTTTTGCCACCCCATTTTGCTGTGGTGTGTCGACACAATGCCTTGAGTGTTAAGATAGTCTCCCAAAGATGTCTCAAAATACTCTTTTGCATTGTTAGTTTTCAACACTTGTAATTTTGTTTGGTATTGGGTTTGAATCATAGTGTTAAAGTTTTTAAAAAATTTGGCTGACTTCATATTTTTCTTTCATGAGAAATAAATCATCTACAAAAGATACAAACCATCTAGTACCAGTGATATTTTTATTCTAGATTGCCCTACACATCACTATGGATCATTGAGAAAGGATGAGATGCTTTGTAAGGTTGAAAGTAGTAAGAATTACGAACATGCTTTGAAAATTGACACACCTCACATTGAAATAATTTCGGAATTTTATTCATAAACAAAGATGGAAACAAACTTTTGAAGATATATGAAATTAGGATGGCCTAGACGATAGTGCCATAACATGACAACACTATCCTTATTAGAAACAAGATCTAAAGTTTTATTAAATTGACTTTTAAACTCAACACATACTGCTTTGTGAGTTTGTCTTCTAGGCGGTACATCTTCCTTGAGTAGATAAAGACCCGAGCACATCTTAGCACTGCAAATCATCTTCGCCGAATCCAGAACTTGAAATTCACATCGATTTGAGAAAAATTTAGCAACACAATTAAGTCCTTGAGTGAATTTGCTTACTGACAGAAGATTGCAGTCCAAATTAGGAACATGGAGAATCGAATTTAAAGTTATGTCCTTTGAAATAATGATATAACCTGTTCCAGCTACTTTAGAAATTGACCCATCGGCTATTTTTACAGTAATATTCTCTTGACATGGGTTGTATATCTGGAAAAGAGAGGCGTCTCTTGTCATATGATCAGAAGCACCAGAATCCACTATCCATGTGCTTCTGTTTTTTGACTTAACAGTGAGAGCACTCAAACAATTACCTTTGTGTGCCAAAGATCCCGTTCCAATGGTATTCTGAGTAGATGCTTGTTGTGAGAACATCTTTAGAAGTGTTTCAAGTTGTTCCTTGGTGAAGGAACTGGATTCTGTGGAGGTAGAAGATCCTTCTTCAGCAGCCACATGGTTCCACGAAATTCTTTGTCAGAAGTAGGTCTTGAAGGTTTCCAATCTGCAGGTTTACCATGGATTTTCCAGCAAGTCTCTCGAGTGTGGCCTGGTTTTCGACAGTGGTTATACCATGGTCTTCCCTTCTTTAGCCGATTGTCGTAGCTTGAGTTTTGGACCCCTCGGGCTGCTAGAGCTGATGAGTTATCTGAGTTAGGGAGGATGGCTGACTCTCCCATCATTACTTTCTTCCTGCTCTCTTCTCTACGCACCTTGAAGAAGACTTCTTGGATGTTTGGCAAAGGTTTCGTCCCTAGTATTCTTCCTTGGACCTCATCTAAATTCTCATTAAGTCCCGACATGAACTTATAAATCCTTTTCCTCTCCACAAATTCTTTGAACTTCTTCATGTCAGTTGGGCAGTCCCATTTCTGATCTTCAAGTACAGCTAGCTGCTGCCATTGCCGAGTGAGAGTATTGTAGAATTGTGTGACTGACATATCTCCTTGATGGAGATCGTGACGAGTGGTTTCTATCTCGAATATTGCTGAAGCATTTTCTTTGCTTGAATAGAATTCTTTTGTAGCATCCCATATCTCATGAGCCGTGCTATAGAGCAAGAAATTTTCCCCTATTTCATCGGTCATAGAATTGACCAACCAGGACATGACCATATTGTTTTCTGTCTTCTAGAGTCTGAATTTGGAATCTCCTGCCTCTGGAACATTGATTTCGTCAGTGAGGTATTCATCCTTTCCTTTTCCGCAGATATACATCATGACGGACTGTGACCATTGAAGGTAATTATTCTCATTCAGTTTGTGCCCAGTAATGGGAAGTGGAGAGCTATCTGTGACGCCATAAGTACTCGAAGAACCCGAAGTAACTTCGGGTAAAGAGGAGCCTTTTCCTGTGTCTTTTTCCGTGGACATGGTGAATTTCTGTTCACCGGAAAAAATGCTACAGAGTTGAATTTTGGGCTCTGATGTCATGTAGAAAATCTTGAATAATTTTCTATATTTTGAATAGTGTGTACAAGGTAATTATATAAAGAATGGAGGAAATCATTTCCTCAAATCAAGCAACTAAATATCCCACTAATCAAGTAATCTAAATATAGGCAAAAACTAATAATCAGTAATATTAAAAAAAAGGAATCTAAATTACTCTACTCTAGGAAACTAGATAAACAAAATTTAAGTAGCTGATTTCAAGAAATCAAGCACAAGATCACGGGTTTTCACACAATCCTTTCTACCTTATCATTAACCAACCTTATTCAAGTTCTTATTTAACCCTATGCAAATTCTTAAATAAGCCATCATTTTCTTTTAGGGGAACGTTAAGGACCCCACATTTTCCTATATATATATTCACTTGACAAAATTTTCATAATGGTCATCGCTTTTGTTTTTTCATAACGACACTTACACAGTTAATAATTTCATTGGTAAGCCTTCTTTCATCTGATAAATGAAGGCATATGACTGAATAAATATTTTATGAATTAAATATTATCATGTGGTTATTTCGTTAAGTTAATATTTAATGAGGGGTCATTTTGTCAACATCTTGCATTACATGCAATTGTAAATGGTAAACCGAACGCTAGAATGAAGGTCATTAACAATTCCTATCTTTATTCCATGGTATAAAGCAAACACTAAAATGGATTCTCATTTTGATTTTGATTTCATTCTTATTCTCATTCCAATTCTGATTCCATGAAGCAAACCAAACATCACCTGAATGTTGGAAGTTTAATAGCATTCTTGATTAAAAATGTTACTGGTTCTCACTTTCAATGAGGTGAAAGATGAGTTCGAAAAAGTATCGGTGTGGCATATTACCATTCATCTTAAAAGCTAAGCAATTTAAACATCAAATGCTAGTTCTTGAAATATCTAAATCTCTAATGCGTATGATCACCCAAGTTTAGTCTTGCAGCTAGCAGACTTTTTCACTGATGGGGGACCGGCTGAAATGGATATTTGCGTTTCATGAGACGGTTCTCCTTGTCTCTTGGGAAATGGGCATGTATAGGAGCATTTAGGGATTCAAATTAGTCTCCACAGTATTCTGACCTCTTTGACAATTTTCTCGACAAACAAGATTTGTGTTATATTTTCTCTAGATTCTATTCTTGAGTCTCGCCTCGCTTTTTTGTCAGCTGGACTCCTTTTTTTATTTCACAGTTGTACAGCCCTAAGGGTGTTTTTTTTGTTTCTAATACACTTACATTTTTACCAATAAAATAAAGATTAATGGGTTATAACTGCTTGCTGCATTCTGGTTTGATACACTGTCTCTTTTACTTGTTATCCTATGTTCATATGTTTTACAGAATGTGTAGGGCTCTGATGCCAGGTGATGATGAGAGCTTGAGTGATGAGGCGATATGGGAGACACTTCCAGTAAGTTTTATCGAAATAATAGATGCATTTTGTAGGGAACAGTCTATTTTATTTTCCCTGGATGTTTAAAGCATATGGAAAACCTTATCTGTTTGAAGCATTCACTGACTTCTTCTCACCCAGACTATTGTTTGCATGTTTATTTTTTCCTCTGCAGTTCTCTCATTGTCTTCTCTGAGGGAAGTGTGATACTGCTGTTGTCTGATCTAGATTCAATTACTGCTGAGAAAATAATTGCATTCTCTTATTTTATTGATTATCTTTTGTGTTATGCACAATAAAGTGCCTTCTGTGGAGAATTGTTGTTAGCAAATCTAAGACTTTTGTCAATGAGCATTATTCATATTATTAAGGAATTATAAGCATGTATAAGAGTTAAGACAATGCGTATGAGTGGGATTTCGGAACCACTGGTCCGGTTCTGATATTCTCTGACAAGTGCTTTGAGCAGGTCAGCTTCTCCAAGTATAGACTCATTGAATATGGTTTTTTACTGATATTCTTAACTACTTCTTGTAGCACTTTTGGGTTGCAATTTCCATGGTCTTCTTTGTTGCTGCCACAATCTTCACCCTACTAAAGCTATGTGGTAATTTTTATATGCCCTTCTACTACAAAAGATAACAATGTTTAATTTGCATTCAAATTGTGAAAAATTACCATTTTTTCTTTGGAAATAAAACACTGTATACAGAGCAGTTCCTAAGATCATTGGTTCTTATTTAGTAGATGTTGTTTATGCTTTTGTTACGTATGTTTTATTGAATTCCCATTATGCCTCTTATATACATCCAAGTATATAAACGACTTATCATTGAAAATATATCCAGTGATTTCAACGTTCTGCATCAAGTATTAACTAAATTTTAGCCAGGATTTATTTCTTTAATGGAAATAAAAGAAGAGCTAAATCAAGAATTCTGGCAATGATTTAAATGCAGTACCTTATAACCAGTGAAGATTGCAAACCTTAAAAAAGATGGACGGTACTTTTAAGTTCTTATCTTTACTTTTAATATATTCTTGTCTTGTGTTATACTCTAATATCCAAATTAGCTGACACATTGATGTGCCTTTATCATACGACTTTTAATCATTTTCCATCTGTATTTGTACCTCCTAGCTTGCAAATCTTAATGTGACTCTGAACAATCTGCCATTCTTGCAATTTTTTCATGTGCTTCTGCTTGAAATAATTTGCCATCCTGATTCACTACTGCCATCCTGATTCACTACTAAATACTAATACTATTATATATTACCCTCTGGATCTGATCAGAAAATGGAAAGGTAAAGGTAAAATGTATCTGCGTCATCTATAGTCTTCACTTTAATTGGTACGCTATGGAATGAGGAAAGTTTCTAATTTTGTTCTCTTAATATCATGAATTTTGATTTTGTTTTTAAGTACCTTGTGGAGGGCCAAGGCTAGCAATTATCTGATTTTATGTATTGGTAGTATCAATAGATGGACATGGATATATTTTAGGCAACCTATACTCACTATACAAGAAACTTAAAACACTCTTGTGTTTTGGTGCGCTCGCAATTTTTTGCTACAATTGGCTAGAGAGGAACAAAAGAATTGTTTAAGAGACCTTTGACGATGTTAATAGTCTGAGAGAAAATACAGTTTTTCATTTCTTTTTGGGCGGCCAATACTAAGGCTTTTAAGGATGTTTCTTTATTTATGCTCAGTTGTAATTGGATGACAGCTCGTATAGACTAACTATAAGCTTTTGGTGTTCGGTTAGGAATTCTTTTCCTCCAAACCTACTTTGTACATTATCTCTTTTTTATATATATAATATTTCTGTTTCTTATAAAAAAAAACTATATGTACGAAATAGCATTGATTCTTGGGAAGTATAAATCGCTATCCTCTAATTGTACCGATCAAGATTTTTTCCTCGAAATATAAAATCTGAACCAAGCAGTTTCTATTACAAAAGGTTGGATAAAACTTTTTGGTTATGATGTTTTTCGTATACTTGTTTCTTTTCTTTCACATCTTTAATGATTACTGAATTGCATACTCTGAAGTTTTAGTGTATTCTGATTTTCCTATTTTCACTGAGGAAATGCAGGCGATGTTGGTGCTCTTGGCTGGTGGGACTTGTTTATCAATTTTGGGTACAGTTCATGTGCCAGTATAATTATATTTCTATCTTAACAAATCTGCATTGAAAATTGTGTCAATGGATTACTTTTCCAAGGTTTTGGATAAGTGGAGTAAATATAAGCTTTTATCTACTATCGAATAGCTGCCAATAGATTTGTTCTCAAGAATGTAGGTGGATAATAAGCCTGAATCTCTTTTATTTCTGGTGCAGCATTGCAGAGTGCTTTGCATTTCTTGTCTGTACAAAGTGGTCTAATCCTGTAATTCATAGAAATCCGCGCACAAGAGAAGCCGAATCATCCTCTACGATTATTAGATATTTAGATTGGAACAGCGGTTTAATAGTTTCACCAGAGCAGGATTTGCATCAGGATAGAATGTGTGGCCTTCAAGACATTGGTGGTCATGTTATGAAAATTCCAATTATTGGCTTTCAGATCCTCCTCTGTATGCGCCTAGAGGTATGCATGGTACCAGAGTTTAAATTATGGCTGTTAATGTTTATCTTATTTCTGTTGTATTCAATATTTAGGGAACGCCTGCAAGTGTGAAAGATATACCACTTCCAGTTCTCTTCTCGCCTCTTTTTTTATTACAAGGTGCTGGTGTACTATCTTCAGCATCTAGGTTGGTGGAGAAGATTGTACGACTATTACGAAGTGAATCTGGGACGGGGATTTATTTCAGATTTTCTTCGAGAGCTCATGAATGCTTGGAGTTCTTGCACCGTGGTTCAAGGTAATAGCCTTTACACACAGCCCCCCCCCCCCTCTCCCTCCCTCCGTCCCTCTCTC
>QANY01012071.1:466578-527768 GCA_003255025.1 Datisca glomerata | reverse complement strand
TCTCTCTCTCTCTCTCTCTCTCTCTCTCTCTCTCTCTCTTCCTCTGAAGTGGATTGAGCCTTGGTAACCTTTTTGAGAAAGAGAATTGGTTAGTTCTTTTTTGGGTGAGAATTGATTAGTTTTCTCTCTCTTCCTCTTCTTCTTCTTTGAAATGGGTTGAGCTAACCATTTTAAGAAAGAGAATTGATTAGTTCAGATGGCGGACCTATATGTATTTAAGCTAGATGTGGCACATGATGTATGGATCATACCATTTTATATGGTGAAAACAGGCTTCTGGGTTGGTGGTCAATTGATGAAGGAAGTAGAGAGGAGCAGGCCCGATTATTCCAAGAGGGGGCTTCTGGGTACGTATTTCATTTACTTCCATGATCTAAAACTATAAGGCATTCTTTTTACTGATGGGTGTGCTTTTAGATATAAAACACCGGTATTGCATATGGAAATGTGTCTTCTTTTGCTCTTTCCTGTGCCTCTCTTGATGTGTGATTTTTCTTTAACGTTACTATGGATTTGTCAGTACAAATATGATGCATGCTGTCATGGATGTGTAATGCTGAAAAAATAGAGTAGATATTTAAGTATGGTAAACCTTGAATATAGTCAAGGACGGAATATTTGTCTTTGGGATAAAAACACGGCAATCCCGTGCAGTTGGCTCTTGCTAGTGCAAAGTTTTTGGTAGATCAAATGTCTGCAGTCTTCTGCTATATCAGACACTTTTCTGTGTCTACATTATTGTATGGCAGCCCTACCATTGCGCGGCCTGCATTCAAAAAGTGTATCTATTTTCTAGTATCTTTTTATAAGGTCTATTTTATAGTTTATAATTCTTCTGGTGGTTATAATTTTGGATGGTACCCTATGTTGCGTTAAGGGGAAAGTAGCTAATGAGTTCAGTAATTTTCTTGAAATATTACTAAATTGTGGCTCGGGCTCCATAACTGAGTTCAATTTTGTTTCAGATCTAGCTTTATTATCTGTTTAATAAAAAGCAAAAAAGGCGATGTGGCAGACTTGGATTTAGAGCTAGAGTCAGGTAATTGGGAATGATGAATAGCTGTAGATGTGCGAGCTAGAGTCAGCAATTTTACCTCAACTTTCTATAGTGTTATGGCATTGACAATATCTCACCTCTGTTCCATTGCCCACAGCCAAAATCCTATTCCTCTCCAACTCTCTTACCCAATTCCTCCTTTAGTGAATCAGTCGGTATGATCGACTCAACCATGTAAAAAGCTATATTAACATTTATGCCACAGCTAACAAGCACAGGCAAATCCATCCTCTTGATGGTGTTATATTCAAGGTTATTAGGAATTGAAATTTATTTCTATTGAACTGCACAACTCCATCCTCTACCCTGTGTTTCCCGATATTCTCTCCTTTATCATATAAAAAGCTTCTTTGATGCTAGGACTTCTTTCGCTTTTCCCTGTCCATGGACCTAAGAATTCAATTTGATTTCAATTCGGAATCAAGAGCGATTTCTTTTTGCTGCCTTATTTTTCATAAAACTGAGCAAAAGGATCCATGGCCAAGGCGTAGGCATTTTAAACAGGGGTCTTAAACTATCTGTGAACAAGATTTTTTGACGTAGACATGCTTTTATTCATGTTTCAAAACGATGATGATTGATTCCAGGGAAATACAAGAAAAGGGAGGACTAAGAAAAACCGTTGGTTACTTTTTTTTTTTTAATAAAAATTTTCAAGGTCAATATGCATGTTATTAGTTTGTTCTGAAGAGGGAAATGCTGATATCTATGTAATTGATCCCTGACCATGCAGCCCTGACCATGCAGGTATAACACTTTCTCAGGGTATCCTCCTGAAATAGTGAAGAAAATGCCCAAAAAAGATCTTGCTGAGGAGGTGTGCAGACACATTCTCTTTTTTTACTTTTCTTTTGCTCTTATTTTTACATATAGTTTAACTTTACATCTCTCAACTTGCTTTCACTCTTTTTATCGATTAAATACGTTTAATAATTCATGTGTCAAACTTAATGCTCGTCTTCTCAGGTTTGGCGACTTCAAGCTGCTCTTGGCGAGCAGACTGAAATCACGAAATACAGTCAGCGGGAGTTTGAAAGGCTTCAAAATGTAAATATTACATTCTTGACTCTTATTTTGTTTTATGATCAGATGTGACTTGTAGTGAGTTTGTCTTGTTATAGTCTTATAAATTGCCTTTTTTTGGTTATTGTAACGATTTCACGTTTAACATGTTACCATGAATTGATTAATATTCTTCGTTAAACACTTATTCAATTTTACTCATTTTATTTTGTTTTTATGCATTTTCGATTTATCAATAATGTGTTGATATTATGCAGGAAAAGGTATTATGTAGGGTTTGCTTCGAGGGAGAAATTAGTGTCGTCTTGCTTCCGTGTAGGCATCGCATACTTTGCAGGTACGTCAATTATATTGCCGGTGGATCTGGATCCCAAACAGGAGAGGGTATGTCCGATCTGGGTCGTCCATTCTAAAAATGGACGGTCCAGATCAGATCTAGTAAAAGACAAAACAGCCAAAAAAGCAAAAAAAGAAATGGGTTCACCTTGCTTTTTATCAGCTTCCGCACCAAGCTGATCTGGGTCGTCGTGATCTGAACTCAAGGGTCTAGATGGAAGGAACATAATCCTTCTTGTTGGGATCCTCAACCAAAGGAGATCCATTTCCAATTTCCATGATCAATATGCTACCAAAATTTTCAAACCTGTAAACCATAAAGTTATGATTGCTACCTTCCTAACCTTCATCTTCATCCTCATTTCTAACTTAACTCTTTCCTGTTGTGGTCAGCAACTGCTCTGAGAAATGTAAAAAGTGCCCAATATGCCGAGTCTGTATCGAGGAGCGCTTACCTGTATATGATGTTTAGGTTTAACCTAAAATGGAAGTGCACTGACTACTGACTCAACTATAGGTTACTTCTGTTTACTGAGACGTGTGAAAGGAAGTTTTGCATTTCTAGATTAACATAAGCAAGGAATATTGGGTGTATATTATGCTGTTATTATTTCAACACTTGTGATTTAGCAGTTATATAGTCTCGTCTCGCTCTCACGTATACGCCTTTTAAAAGTGTAAATAACTGGTGATAAATTACTACGGTAACATGTTTTATATATGTTTTTGCCATGACTGTAAAACTCGGGTTTTGCTTACTGTATTTTGTACATAAATTAACTTAAAGTTTTCATCTTTACTTACGTTAGATACTTCAGATTTATCTGATGGTTGGTATGATCATCTATCATGAGTATATCTGTAAATTCTAAAGACTCATCGGATTTCAATGGGATATGATGATTATGATATTCTTACTATCCGAGCTAGTTTTTGTGAACCCAACTGATCTTACAAGACTCGTGTCTTTTTTTATCAGAAGTTTTCGTACACAATTCAGGGTACAAGATTCTAATGAAATATTTGCACCCATAAGGATTCAAACCTATGACTTAGTTTGGAGCAAGCTTCTAAGTCAAATGTCTTCACCACTTGTAAGTCAAAGGCCTTCACCATTTGGTCTGATACCTATTGTTTTAAAGTCTTTCTTAATCTTTTAGGATTGGCACTTAGGTTGTCAATAGGGTTTTTGAGCAACTACTAGATTTAAAAAAAGTGAATTTAATTAAAGTAACGACAAGATGAGTTGGCGCGGTTGGTTACTCTGCACTCATATCTTAAAGGTCGTGGATTTGAGTCTATCTCCCGTTCCTTTTAAAATATGTACTGTAATTTTGGTAAAAAAAAATTAATTAAAGTAACATAGTTTTGAAACTATTTAAAAAACTAATACACTTTAACGCACACAAAATTTTTTTTTTTCTCAAAATGATTTCAAACTTGCTAGATCAGTAATCGAAGGCCGTGGAGTTGAGTTGCCTTAGAAATTATCTTTTGAAGAGATGAGTTTCACCATCCTGGATATCTAGTATTCAAGAGGGGAGTTTCACGTTGTTACCAACTCGTCTCCTTAAGGGATGATTTGCTTCTTACATCAAGCTCGTTTCTTCAAGAGATGAGTTTTTCTTGAAAAAATAACTACAAACAAATAAAAACTTTCAAACATATCTATTAGAGCTGGATACGGGTTGTCTGATGTTACTGTGCAACGACAAATGATTTGTTCGATCTGGTCAGTCCAGACAGATTTGGATGGATCAGATCGGGTAAGGCCAAAGCAAAAAAAAGTTAAAAAAATTGATGCAAAAGACAGTTGATCAGATCTAGTTCGTCCAGATCTGAATGATCTGTTAGATCTTCCCTAACTTCACCTCAAAACTCAAATTCACTACTAACTTTAAGCATTTAAAGTAATAAAATAGAAATAATTAAACAAAACAGAACCCAAATATAAAACGAAAAATATAAGAATTTAAAAGTTAATAGTGACTCAATAAATATAAAGTAACATAAAAAAAACTATCATG
Source organism: Datisca glomerata (assembly GCA_003255025.1). NCBI lineage: Eukaryota > Viridiplantae > Streptophyta > Magnoliopsida > Cucurbitales > Datiscaceae > Datisca > Datisca glomerata. The sequence goes on along the minus strand of QANY01012071.1, from coordinate 523,325 downwards.
CTGATGACGAGTGGGATTGACTTGGTTGTCCTTCTGGAAGGATAGAATTATAGAAAGAACTACATGAATGACTAATTTTTAAAGGGAGTTAAGTAAATGGTCAAAAAATTCAAATTTAACAAAAATGGCCAAAAAATAGCTTGCGAAATAGTAAATCACATTGAACCATTGGTGGTTTTATGTGTAAATTCTAAAAATTTGGTCATTTTTTAAACAAAAATCTGAACGGTTATTTACTTAACTTCACCATCAAAACCTGTATTTTCCTGCCAATTTTCATAAAAATGTCTACCAACAACCTAACGTTAATGGGCCAAACTTCTTTGGTTTCCCAAGCATCTTTCTATTTTTTAGATAAAATTGTTGGTAATAGGAGATCAGTAAGTATATCAAAACATCTCAATTAAGTTATCACCTCCATAACACCCTTATTATTTAACCCAACCCAACATGTATTAAAAGAGAACAAAAGAAAACATAAAAAAATCAACATAACCTAAGATAAGGCATAACACAAACATGATAAAAAATAAACGAAGAACAAAAAATCAAAGCACTCCACCACAAAGTTGGAGTAATTATACTAGGGGTCATGCACGCCAATCAATCTGCAACCTAGTTATCCTCCCGATAAATGTGAGTGATAATAAAGTCTCATCAGATCGAATAAATTTAAACATCTATCACATGCAATATGCCAACGTCAAGAGACTTAACGAGATCAAGAACGAAGAATTACCACCACATAAACAGAATTATTTTCCAACCATAGTTGCCTCTATTCAAAGGTCAAAGTTGTTGACCTTAGCAAGGTGACAATTTTGATGATATAATACGTGGACTAATATTTTAAATTAATTGTGTAGGTTCTATGCGAAAACAAGGTTGAAAAACACTTAATCTTAAGTGTTTATGCAAAAAGAATAAACGGCAATCAAAACTGTAAATGACGAGATACGTGCGACATATTATAAATGGCATGAAACATATCAAAGAATTCAGAACCGGATCGAACCGCTCATGAGCCAGGCTGTAGATACCGAATCGATTCACCCCCGGTTCCGTGTCCTAACCGGTTTAATTTTTGGGGTCAATCTGATCATATTGGTAGGAAAACGGTGAACTAATTTGAAACCGGCCAGATCGGTTCCCTGACAGGTGTGACCGGTTTACACAAAAGGAAATTACTTGCGTAATTTCCTAACCGGTCAGACTGGTACTTGTTTAGGAATAATTCCCTAAAGCAAGCATTGGTTCCACTGATTTTCAAACTAGTCGGATTGGTTCAGGGACAATTCTTCTCCCCTATAAATAGGCGAGCCATTTTTACATTTTAATACACATCTCCACATCTTTCCATTCCTCTCCGACGAATTTCTGTATAGTTTTATATTTTGAGAAGCTTGTATTTCTCAAAAAATAATTCATGTGATTTCTTGAAAATGTCATTTTTTGGGTTTATTAACTTTGTCTACATGTCTCATTATGCATATATGTACATTTTCATGTTCATTTGCAATCAGACTTCTCTTTTCCATTGGTTTTTCCTTTGGAGTGCATTTCCTCTTAGTGGGCAGCTTTCGAAGCTTCTTTGAAAAGTGCATCAGATATTCATTTCCATCTTCACTTTGGCTCTCAATAGATGTGGCTTTGAATAATAGATTTCCTTCTTTTATGTAGTCCACATCCTTATCCATGTACTCCATTTCATGAGTCAACATGATCCCATGAGTTTTTCAAATGAAAACGTCTTAAGACCTTTCACTTTTCGAATAGCAATTGCCTTATTCTCCCATGATGTTTAAAACGACCTAAGAACTTTACTCACCAAATCATTTATAGTAAAGGTCTTACCAAGAGTGTTAACAAAATTTACAATGCTTTTGAAACGAGCAAACATATATTCAATGCTTTCAATTTCATGCATCTTAAACATTTTATACCCATGCATGAGAATATCAATCTTAGAATCTTTAACCTTATATGTGCTTCATGTGTTATTTCTAATACATATCAAATGTCTTTTGCAGATTCACAGATACAAATACAATTATATTTATTTATACTTAAGGCACAATATAAAATATCTATAGCTTGAACATTTAAAGACAATTTAATTTTGTCGTTCTTGGTCAAGTCTTGTGACTTAGGCAAGTAGGGATCATTTTCGACAATTTCTCACAAATTATAATCAATGGATTGAATAAATATTCTCATTCTAATTTTCTAAAAATATACTCCATCAAAAATGAACGTTTAGAAATTGATTGCTCTTCTTGAAAACCAAAAGGTGTTGCCATCATTCAAGACTATTAAGTCTTAGATATTTGATCACCAAATTTTGATACCAATTGTAGGATCGATATAGAACCCATTTATTAAGGGAAAAGTCAAGAAGAGAAATTTTAAAACTTTAAAATCAAATTGCTTGAAATAAATATTAATTACTATAAATAATCAAGCAATTATAATAAATGGCGAATATTAAATTACGCAATTATAATAAAATTTACTTAACTACACATCGATAGTAAAACAAAGTATTGACTAAGCGTAACAAATGCGGAAATGTAAATAGCGAGTCAATATAAAAGTACGAGAAAGAAAAATATGCAGAAATTAAAGAAAGTAGAGAGATACGACACACAATATTTTTACGTAGTTCATAAAAATCTATCTCTACACCGGTTCCACCGGTTTTCAAACCATTCGGATTGGTTCCAGGACAATTCTTCTCCCCTATAAATAGGTGAGCCACATTTACATTTCAACACACCTCTCCACATCTTTCCATTCCTCTCCGACGAAGTTTTGTATAGTTTTATAATTTGAGAAACTTGTATTTTGAGCGAGTATTTGAGAAATTCTCTAAAGAGAAGCTAGTTAATTTGTGAGCAAGAAATTGAGAGATCTACTTTTTGAGAGAATGTGTGATTCTGTAAGAGATTCAAAGATCTCGACTGAGTTGCATCGTCAATATCTGATGGGCACCATAAGCCAATAGAGTTTGTAAATGTTTGGTCTTTACCCTTAAGAAGATCATGAGGAAAAATCTTCAAGAGAGGATCCTTGGAACGTTGACTTGCTATTTACATTTCCTCGTTTGTTATGCTCAGTCAATACTTTGCTTCAATATTTGATATTTGGTTAAGTTGATTTTATTATAATTGCGTATTTTAATATTCTGTATTTATTATAATTACTTGATTATTTATTAAAAGCAATCAATATTTATTTTAAGCAATTTGACCTTTTCACTTAGTAAATGCGTGTCATATCAATCCAATAGAAGCATAAACACTCGCATTGATAGCACTGGTCTACTCAAATCTCAAAAGTAAAACATCTAAACTAATGAGTCTACTTCAGAGCTAACTATCATTCTCTCAATCTCAGACGTGAGTGTCAGATGAGAACTAAAAGACAGGGAGACGGCAACCCCTTGGATCAGTGTACACATCTCTCACAAGCGACTCCAAAGAAGGATGTAACGAATGATGATCCTCTACTAAATCAATCAATAAAGTTTTCAACCAGTTGTTTATCCAAAATGAACCTTGGAATGACGACCAACCAAGCACTTAGATTCAAGCATCAAATAAGCATAATGATATTTTAAGTCAGGCCAGAAAGAAGAAGAAATATACCATGACCTTAGTCAGTGATCCTATGTGAAGTAACGAGCACGAATATAAGTGAAAACCATAGAGTTCTCAGTCAACAATCTATAAGTGAGCTTTTCCAACATTGCCTTATTAAGAACGCAAAGGTCTTTGATGTCAAGACCACATTCCTCTTTAGGCTTGCAACAAAACTTCCAAGCCACTAGAACAGACTTATGAGTACCTTATGAACTTGTCCCATTTTTTTATAGTAGTATTTAAAAGAGAGGAAGGTCGGCGATAGGTTTGAAAAAATATATAAATGAACCTTATATCACCGAGTTAATGAGACAATCTAACTGTCATAGATAAAGTTAAGCTCATCCAAGATTTCAATTTGCTTTTAATTTTATCAGCTCGTTGTATCAACCACTGACATCTAGGTGCATCAACAAAGAGAGGACCCCTAAATAAGTCATAGAATCTTCTCCCTTACGCATTTTAGGCATCCGAAACATATTTTCTATATTAGGCTTAATAATCTGGTTGGCTATATGAGTAGGCTAAATAGAAAATACATAGCGCAAAAATGTAGTCAGGGCTATGACCTGGACTATAATTTGTGCATAGGTGCATTGAATCTGTTAACCATTAATTTGAGGACTGTGTTTTCTCCTCTACATATGGAGTGTTGTTTTGATTAAATATGAGATGTCTATTGCCTGTAGGGAGTTTTGATTAGATCGTCAGATGACTTCAGGTCCATACCGGCAGGAGAGCTCAAATCTACTATTTTGAAATTGTCTTTTCTTCATTCGTATATTCAATTTGGAGATAGAGGAACGATATAATTTTTGTGGGAAATGTGAACTCTAATAATAACATTATTGAGAAAATTACGAGTGATGTTAGAGCTCGAATTCGTACTCTTCCTATAATGTATATGATATTGATAATAATACGAATCTATAGGAAAATTGGGATCTCCCCTTATACATTTTCTAGTTACAATGTTAGTGATCCCTTTAGGTGTTTTGTCTTTTGTCTCTTGGCATCTCCCTAAGTTTTTTTAGACTTTTCTTTGTTGGACATAATACCCTCAAAGCATGTGTAAATATATTTTATTTAAAAATCAATAGAAGCACATTTTTCTTATAATTGTATTCTATGAATTATTATTGAATAATTAATATAAATATCTGAAAATTTCATATTCATTAATGAGACTATGATATTGTATTAGTACAGCAGAATTAAGATCATAGATAGTGAATAAAATAGCCTGCAACATTTTAAAGTATGTAATCTTTAATGAATGGTTACTAGTACGGTTCTTTAAGCATTTTGAATACATGTGATCTAGATCCGGATCCCTGATGCGGATGGACATCTCAATGAAAGTACTTAATATAGTTAGATTATATAAGACCTGACTGATGTGAATTACTATCTTTAATAGCTTATCATTTATCATAAAGATTTAATACACATAAATCATATGATCATATGTAAATAAGTCTGAATCCTTAGGAGTAATGAACTCCTATACATATCTACTAGATCTTTTGATCACTCGTTAAGGTTTGTTTGTAAAACAGGCTAGTGATTTTTATTTTGGAGATTCAATGACATGCATGTCTGGGAACATGATCTTACAATATTTGGAATCCAAGTTTTTTTAACGGATCGTATATTAATTTTTTTAAGTGTTAATTCTGGAACTGAATGTTTATTAAGCTCAAATTTATAATACGATTATAATTGACCGTTCACTAGTGAATTAATGGTACTTAAGGATGAATAGGTAATTAGAAGAGTAAAATGGTCATTTTTACAAGCTCTAATTTATGATCCAATAATTGGAGGATAAAACTACATAAAGTGATTATATCAATGGATTACATGAGATTATCTGTAAATATATTCTTTAATTACTGAGAGTGCAATTCTATATTTATAGTGGAGTAATAATAGAATTTATAAATGATACTATTTAATTAAAAAAATTAATTAATAATATGATTTATTAAATCAGTCCATAGTCCCCAAGCCATCCATGTACTACACAGTTTAGGGTGTGAATATTTCAAGACATAAGAAAAGGACTAGTTTGCAAAATGAATTAAGTTTACAGGATAAGTCTATAATTATGAGATAATTATGTATTATTAAATAATTGAGAATAGTTAATTAAATTAATTATTAACAAAAATTACAATTAATTAACTATATATATATCGATTAGTTATTTATTAATCGCTGATGAGACAATATATTTGATTAATGAAATTAAATAATATTAAATTATTATAAGATAATAATTTGAATTTGAATTTACTAATCTGTTAATTTTAAACTAACAGATAATTTAGTTGATAAGTGTTATCAGATAAATTAATTTTGAATTAATCGATATTTAGATATTTATCTGATTAAATAATAAATTTGAAAAATTTGTCACGTGGCATATCGAATTGTCACACGCTGATCATTTTCTTTGAATGTCTATTAAGTTAATGTATAGATATATAATGGATCTGTATAGAAATTGTTTTTCACAAAAATTATTTTTTAGGATTTATGGCGTCATGATTATTTTTTCGATAAAAAACTTCTTCAAACCATCTCTCCACTTCGCGTGCTGCGATTCCATCATTATTTTCTTTCCATGGTCTCTTATTGTCTCTTGTTAATTAAATAATTGAAAATTGCAAACTATTAATTAAATAATTGTAAAACTGCAGGAGTGAAAGTTATGTATCCCTAAAGTGGTGTGGACATCAACACAGATTTTATTGTAGTTCAATCATAATATGATGACAACCTTGTAGAGATTAAGATTCGCAAGTATTTTTCTTGTTTTTTGGGGTTCACAGTTCAGTTTGATTATATTTTTTTTTTAAATCAGAATCGTAGTTATGATGAACCAAACCAAATCGGGAATGAAATTTATTTTTTGAAAAAAATAAAAGAAAATCACTTAAAAATGATAAAATTAAAGTTTCGGTTGGATCGGTTCGGTTTGTGTTTCTTTTGTATGCAATTACATACGAAACTACACATCCTTCAAGATGAGGCCACCATCATCTACCTTAATGACATCGTCCTTAGCATTCTCAGCCTTTTCTGATGGACAGGATAAGGGGCTCCACTAGTCAGCCTCACCCGCCTTGGCTTCTAACTTCATCTTCCTTCGACAAATGATAAAGCTAACATTGTACTCATTCAACGCCTCCTTTTGAGCAAACTCCAACTCTTCTTGAAACTCGTAATGGGTGGTCTTCAACATCTCAAGTCGAGCCCTCAGCTCATCATACTCCTAGATCACTTGCCTTAAAGCCATGTCCTAAGAGAAGAGATTTGACTCTAAAATAACACACTTCTCCTTCATTCCCTCCATGGTTGATCGTAGGGAAATCACCTCTGATCTGGCAACATCCAACTCCTTGGCCTTGTCATCATACTTTAGCTTTATCGAGGTAGCCTTCCTCCCGTCCATAATCATGGCATGTGCAGACTGAAAGAAAAACAAACAAAATTCATAGTATGCACATCGTGATAATAAAATAAACTCAAAGTAAGAAAAAAAAGGAAGGCCTTACACAGATGGAATGAGCAACAGTCTCCACAGCAAGCTCCTTGACAGACTTATCTTTCATGATCGTTGAACAACCAAGGAGTCGTTGGTCTACAAATACACATCCAAGGAAAGATCATAAGACCTCAGCTCGGTCTATTGGATCTCCTTATAATATTTAGTAGGGGGAGCCTAAGGCCTCTAAAAGCGTACTCATTAAAACATACTCATCCCTCATATATGACTCAGTGAGGATATTGTTTGAAATCGAGGCGAGCAACGGAGGCGGTTTATTTAAAATTTTATTGATTGAAATAACAATCGCGACATCATAAGTTTGAATTTTTTTTTGAAAAATATCTTTTTTCTCAACGGATCCATTATATATCTATACATAAAACTAAAGACATTCATAGAAAATAATAATACCTCTTGAAATTTATCAAACGTCATCGCCATCTTCTAGTAAAATAACGTGCATAAGATTCCACAAAGAACGAACTGTGTGATCCACATCAAAATCTTCTAAACCAATCTTCGAACACACTAGGATATGTGTGGGCACGTGAAACAAATCAAGAACACTTTTTTGTATTTAGATGTACTCAACACATGAGATATAGAGATTTGGATAAAGACTATTAGGATAGAACTCAAAGAGAGAATTGGAGAATTCACAGATCTTTGATTAACAATCTAATTACACTTATGATTGCTTAATGAGGCCAATAGAACATTATTATATATATTCTAGGTCAAGGCTCATTAGATTTTTAAGTTTTTCATAAAATAATATAATTATTTATAAATGTGCCACTGCAGTGGGACCCACTATAATCGGCACCACATTGTAGTGTCACTATGAACCACTGTAGTGCCGGAGGCACTACAGAGTCCCACACACCACCTACAATGTGTCACGTGCCATTGTAGTGCCACGTGGCACTACAGTGTGTCATGCCAATACCTGATTAAAAAAATCAGTAATTGGTATGTGGCAATCTGACATGTCATGTGGTAATTTTTTTAAATTTATTATTTATTTTAATCAGATAAATATTTAGATATCAGTTAATTCAAAATTAACTTATCTGATCATACATATCAACTAACTTATATATTAGTTTAAAAATAACATACTAGTTTATTCAAATTCAAATTATTATCTTATAATAATTTGATATTATTTAATTTCATAAAACAAATATACTATCCTACTTACCGATTAATTTATAAACTAATCGATATAATTAATTGATTGTAATTTCCAAAAATTATAATAATTAATTATTTTCACATATTTATCTCATAATTAGATACTTGTCTTAGAAACTTAATTCCTTTTACACGCTAGCCCTTTTTTATGTTCTGAAACATTCACACCCTAGACTGTGTAGTACAAATGTGACTTGAGGACTATGAACTCATAATTCTAAGATCAAATAAATTAGATTATTAATTAAATTTTTTAATTAAATAATCTTATTTATTAATTTCATTATTACTCTACTATAAATATGAAATTGCACTCTTAGTATTTAAAAATATATTTACAGAGTAATTTCGTGTAGTCCATTGATATAATCAATTCATGTAATTTTGTCCTCCAATTATTGGTTCGTAAATCAGAGTTAGTCAAAATTATAATTTTACCTTTCTAATTATCTCTTGATCCTTAAGTACCATTAATTCACTAATGAACGGTCAATTTATAATCGTATTATAAATTTGAGTTGAATAACCATTCAATTCCAGAACTAACACTTAAGGAAACCAATATATGATATGTTAAGAAAACTTGGATTCCAAATCTTGTAAGATCATATTCCTAGCCATCCATGTCACTGAATCTCTTAAATAAAACTCACTAGCATGTTTTACAAACAAACCTTAATAAGTGAATCAAAAGATCCAGTAGATATGTATAAGAGTTCATGACTACTCAAGATTTAGATTGATCTATATATGATCATGTGATTTATGTGTATTAAATTTTTATGATAAATGATAAGTTAATAAATATATTAATTCATATCGGTCATGTCCTATATAATCTAATTATGTAAATTATCTTCACTAACATGTCTATCCATGTCGATGATCCGGATCTATATCACATGCATTCAAAATACTTAGCGAACAGTATTAACAACCATTCATTAAAGATTTCATACTTTAATATGTTGTGGACTATTTTATTTATTATCTAGGATCTTAATCCTCTCTTACTAATACAATATCATAGTCTCATTAATTAATATAGAATTTTTAGATATTTATACAAATTATTCAATAATAATTTAGAAAAGACAATTATAAGAATTTTTTTTTATTTCAAATTAAAATGTCTTTACACATGTTTTGAGAGCACTATGCCCAACAATTTCCCACTTGTCCTAAAGAAAATGTGGCATCTCTCTCAACCCCATATTTCATACATGACCCCCAACTATCTTGGTAAAAGGATCAACTAGGTTCTGATATGACATTATCTTCATAACAATGGCATCTCCTCGGTGTACGATCCCTCTTACAAGATGGTATTTCCTCTCAATGTGCTTGCCCCTCTTGTGAGTCTATGACTCCTTGGCCATATTGAATTAGCTACTGCTCCGCTGTTGTCATAGTACAGGATTAGCGGCTTATCCATGTCTGCAACTACTTTCATATCAGTTTAGAACTTTCTGAGCCAAACCGCTTCTTTCGTAGCTTCACATGTCACTATATATTCGACTTTCATGGTGAAATATGCAATACTGGATTGTTTAATACTTCTCCAGACTACAGCTCCTCCACCTAGGGTGAATACTGATCCAAATGTCGATTGTCCCTAACTAATTCAAAATCAGATTCAGTATATCTAGTGGGGTTCAGGTCTCATTCTGAATAAACAAGCATATAATTTCTCGTTCTCCGAGGATACTTGAGAATGTGTTTTTCTACAATCCAGTGTTCAAAACCAAGATTTGATTGATATTGACTGACCATTCATACTACATAATAGATTTCCGGTCTCGTACACAGCATGGCATACATTAAACTCCCGACCACTGAAGCGTAAGGAAAATTTCTCATATCCTCTTCCTCCTGAAGTGTCTTAGAACACTGCTTCTTAGAAAGAACAATTCCATGTCTAGTCAATAATTGACATTTCTTAGAATTTTTCATAGAGAATCTTTCTAGAACCTTATCAATATAAGATGGTTGAGAAAATGCCAATAACTTGTTCTTCCTATCCTTAAAGATTTGGATGCGTATAACATAGTTCGCTTCTCCCAAATCTTTCATTTGGAATTTCTCAGCTAATCACTTCTTTTCTTTCGACAAAATTTCTATATCATTCCCAATGAACACAATATCATCGACATAAACAACTAAGAAAATCACTATCTTATCTTTGATGTATTTATAAACACAAGCTTCGTCAACACTTTGTTCGAAGCCATATGATTTAATAATTTCATCAAAAGTAAGATTCAAAGATCTTGATGCCTGTTTTAATCCATAAATCACTACAAGAAATATAGTATTCTACAGGAAACAAATACAAGAGTTTCACTGTCCTCTTGTTGAAAACTCGAAACAATAAGAGAATTAAAAATCAAGTTAAATTTATTCATGTAAAAAGTGAAAAAAAAATGGCTAGGGCAAAATAGAAACATGGGATCACTTAAGCAAAAATTGGATCCCAATTTGCTCGAAAACTCGTTTCCCTCTCGAGCTCTCATTTCCCTCTCGGCCATCATCTCTGAAACACACCAAATTCGTGATTTTCTTTTCCATTTCAGAGAAGCTCTGAAAATCCTTTCATAGAAGCTCACGATTTTCTCTCTGAAAATCCTTTCTTCTCTACTCACCATTCTTCTCGTGCAACTTCTCCCTTTCACACGACCTATGGTTGGACTTCGACAGAGCTTCTCCCTTTCAGACGACCTAGGGCTTGAAGATTCTCAGTGATTAACTTCTCTCTCACTCTCTCATTCAAAGATAGAGGAACTAGGGTTGCAGATTGATTTTCACGTTTGAGCTTTGAATTTTTGCATGTCGTCCTTCTGAAAAATTTCTATGAACCGAAGGCTTGTCCTTTCCTCCCTTTTCTCTACTGTTCCCTATGATTGTTTTGTGTGGTTATATGAATTTCCCCTCTAAATTTATGTTATGAATTTCCCTTTTCTCCATCGTTCCCTGTGAACCGAAGGCTTGTTAATTCGAAACATAAAATAGAGGGCTTGTTAGAGAGAGATACAGTGGGTAGCTAAATGACTTCTTGAGATGAAGTCAATCCCCTTTGACTGAAACGCAGAACCTGCATTAATTTATCTTGATTTTAAACGCAGGACTTATAAATTGTTCTTGAATATATTACTGGAGTTTTTTAACTTGATTTTAAACCTGGTAGAATGTTATGGAGTCTACATTTAATTACTCAAATTGTTTAAAGCTTCTGTTTTAACTATATTTATGTGTTTAGAAAAGCTATATATGTGTGTTGCATTTATTGCACTATGTATTGCATCAACTGCAAGTGTTTTTCCAATCTACTCATATATGTGTGTTTAAAAAACTATATATGTGTGTTTTAACTGTAGTGTGGGTTGTATTAGCTTAGATAAAAAGCAGCCAATTGCCAATGAACCATACCCACACGGTTGAGACGGGGACACTAGCCGACTCTTTGCCTTTGCACTAATAGTTGTTCCTTTAGTTGTTGTGCCATATGAGGATACATTTATGTGTTATCCTATGTCCATGGGTAGTATCCACAGAAAATACACATAAATTATTCATATAATAATATTCAATATATATTATATATACAGGATAAATGTATACATGTTTATTTGTAAAAATTGAATAACTTTGACATGTTTTATTTAGCGCCTACAAGTACGAACTAAATGTATGCAATTAATATGTTTCTTATATTTATACTTGTAGTTTCCATGATGGATAAAGATTGGGTGCATTGTAAGAGGTAATGAAAATTAATTCTCACGCCAGTTCAATCTTAGTATTGAAAAAGATAGTTTAAGTACTTAGATTTTACTATAGAATTAATAGAGCTTCGGACGAGTACATGCAAGGAGCAAGACAATTCATTAGAGAGGCAATGGCTAATGCAAATCATCTTGAAAAAATTTCGTGCCCTTGTAGGAAATGTAGGAATATGAGTCATCAATATCCGAACGACGTTTTTGAGCATTTAATTATCAAAGGAATGGATCCTACATATACAAATTGGTATCATGGAGAACCTGTTAGGTATGATGAAGATGATGAAATGGATGCGGTTGATGATGCTTATAACTTATACAGAACCACATATGAACATGATGATGAGTATGTGGAGCATTCTGAGCGAAGAGATGAGGAATTTAGCAAAATATTAGATGATGCCAAGACCCCTTTATATCCAAGTTGTACGAGGTTCACAAAGTTACCAGCTACTGTGACTCTTTACAAACTAAAAACTGTAAGTCCGTGGATTGATAAGAGTTTCAATACTCTTTTAGAGACTTTGGGTGATATGTTACCGCCTAAAAATGTGCTACCCAATACCATGTACTCTCCAAAAAAATTTCTTAGAAAATTTAATTTGGGGTATACAAAAATTCGTGCATGTATGAATGATTGTTGTCTCTTTAGAAAAGAGATGGAAAATCTAGAGACATGTCCGAAATGTGATTCTTCAAGATGGAAAACTGAGAAACGTACAAATAAAAATTTTACGCTATTTTCCTGTGATTCCAAGGTTTAGGAGAATGTTCCTGTCTCCAAAAATAGCTGAAGTTTTAAGGTGGCATTCCTACAACAAAAGAAATGATGGGAAAATGCGTCACCCAGTAGACTCTGTGGCATGGGACTCGGTGAATGATAAATGGCCAGCTTATTCAAGTAATCCACAAAATCTTAGACTTGGCCTTGCAGCAGATGGTATCAACCCATTCAGGAGTCTAAGTACCAACTATAGTTGTTGGCCAGTCATGCTTATCACATACAACTTATCACCGTTGTTGTGCATGAAGAAAGAAAATATCATGTTGACATTATTGATTCCTGGTCCAAAGCAACCTGGCAATGACATTGATATTTATTTGTAACCACTCATAGAGGATTTACAAGAACTGTGGAATAATGGTGTGCAAATGTATGATTCCTTCTAGAAGGGGCTTATCTTGAAAGGAATTTTGCTGTGGACTATTAATAATTTTCCAGCTTATGGCAATCTTGCTGGATGCACAACAAAGGGCAAGAAGGCATGTCCTACTTATGGTATAAATACTCACGTGGTTGAAATATAGCAAGAAGTGTGCATATATGGGGCATAGACATTTTTTGCCACCAAATAATCATTTAAGGAGAAAAAAGTCTTAGTTTGACTTAACTGAAGAGAAATATAATGCACCTAGAGTCATGACTGGAGTCACTATTGCTCAAGAACTTAATGACTTTGTGAATGAGTTTGGAAAAGGTGCTAAGAAGAAAGGAAAAAGGATTGGGGAAGTTACTACCATTTGGAAGAAAAGATTAATATTTTTTTATTTACCCTAATTGGAGGTACCCAGTTTCTAAATTTATATTTACATTACAAACTAATTGACATAACTTAGTAAGATTTGACATTAAGCATATATCTTTTATTTTGTAGGGGTTGGCCTTGTGCCATAATTTAGATGTCATGCACATTGAAAAAAATATTTGTGAGAGCCTTTATCGGTACATTGTTGAACATGACTGACAAATCAAAAGTCGAGTATAATACTCGTTTAGATTTGAAGAACATGAGAATTAGACACTAGTTGCATCCACAAAAAAGGGTGATAAGACCTATCTTTCAGCAGCTCAACATTCACTATCAAAAGATAAGAGACAATTGTTTTACAATAGATTATTTAATCTCAAGTTACCCGATGGGTATAGCTCAAATATCAGAAATTGCATATTAGTGAATGAGTGCAAGATATTGGGGCTGAAATCTCATGATTTTCATGTTCTAATTTAACACTTGCTTGCTATTACGTTAAGGGGATTACTTCCAACAGGACCAAGAAGTGTGATTTATAGATTGTGCTCATTTTTTAAACAGACTATGTCAATGTGTTATTGAAAGAGAAAAAATGCAATATTTGGAGGATGAGCTCGTTGAGATGTTGTGCATATTGGAAAGATACTTTCCCCTTCCTTTTTTGACATCATTACTCACTTACCAATTCATTTAGGAAGAGAAGCACATTTATGTAGTCCTGTCCAATTCCGTTCGATGTATCCTTTTGAACGGTAACTTTTATTCATTATTTTAATTTATATTTACAATGATCATGAAAACTGTATTGAGTTTGATTTAGTAGTTTGCTTATAGATATATGAAGATACTCAAAAGATACGTTAGGAACCATGCACGACCTGAAGGATGCATTGCAGAATGCTATCTTGCAGAAGAGTGCACGAAATTTTATAGTGAGTTTATAGAGGAAGCAAGTGAAATAGGACATCAACAATGTCGTAATGAAGAGTTTTCTGGTGATGTTATCCTTGAAGTGCGCCCAATATTAAAAGGAACACAAATTACCATGAGTGATGAATTGTGGGAGAGTGCTCATCGTTGTGTCGTGTTAAACATGTCTATAATTGAACCATTTATACAGTAAGTTATCTAGTCATTATCTAGTCAGCATGTCATGTCGTATATATTAATAACACTGAAGTCCACTTACTTTAAACATAATTTGTTAGGGTACATTTGAAGGAGTTGAAGTCATCTAATAGATCCCTTTAAAAGAATGGCAACCTCTTATGGAAGATACATACCAAGATGTTTACAACATGGTTGAAAAAGAAGGTTATATGCCAATGATAGTTTAGGTTTTAAGCGTGGCATATTAACGTTTACAACTATAATGCTAACATATTTTAAGCTTATCTAACAGATTCACATATCTTCATCTTCAACAAATGAGCAAGACTTATTGAGATGGCTTGCAAATGGTCCTCATAAAAATGTAATGTCATTTACTGGCTTTGTCATTAATGGATATCGATTTCACACAAAGGAAGCTGAAAAGTCTAGACAAAAATAGTGGTCATCAAATGATCCTACAGATCTTGTTCATCACATTCCCCTCGGACCTAATGCTGTGAGAGTATGGGTTGATGTGGCAAAGAAATCTGAAGTTTTATTATGGAGAACAAATTCTTATATGACCCGCATTGAAGATGCTTTAGGATCTACAATTGCATGGCTCGCTGACAAAGTTCAATTTGGTAAGATTTAATCATTTTTCTAATTTCTATTTGTACCGTTGTGCTGCATTAGGAGTTAAAGTAATGGAGATCATTTATATTTGTTAATCTGGACGTTATTATTTATGGTTAGATTTGTATATGGAGATATTTTCATCATTTAGTACTATTAGTTTTGCTGCTAAATTTTCTGATATTTGCCTAAGCCATAGCTGTACTAGTGTTTAATTAAGGGAATGCATGAACTAGAAGTGTAAGCTTATTTGCAGGACTATTTATATTCAATTATGCATGATTTAAGGTTTAAGAGGCTGAAATTGACTTTGTTTGAGGCTGAATTTTGTCAAGTTATGCATACTAGAGTCGGTTGGTAGAAAAATTGTTATTTTCGATGTTGGTAATATATGTTTTAAAGTTCAAGAATATTCTTTGAAGGTGAGGTGGGTTTGGGAAATGGAGGGGGGCTGCTAGATAATGAATTATATTTGGTTATGCATGCTTTGAGGTTTAAGAGATTGTTTATCATTTTACCATTATTAATTCAATTGACTTTGTTTGAGGCCAAATTTTCTCAAGTTATGTAGACTAGAGTCGGTTGGTAGGAAAACTATTATTTTTTTATGTTGGTAACACATGTATTAAAGTTCAAGAATATTCTTTGAAGGTGGGGTGGGTATGGGTAGGGGCTGTTAGAGGATGGATTATGTTTGGTTATGCATGCTTTGAGGTTTAAGAGACTGAATTTTATCATTTTACCATTATTAATTGAAATTGACTTTGTTTGAGGTTGAATTTTGTCAAGTTATGCATACTAGAGTCGGTTGGTAGGAAAACTGTTATTTTCAATGTAGGAAAACTATTATTTTCGATGTTGTAGAATGTCATATTATGCTTTTGACATTTAGATGGTTAGATTATTAGACTAGTTTTTGGTTATTGTTGTTTTTTATTAAGCTTTAGGTATTCAGAACATAAAATGGCTCTATTTTTTGTTAAGACTTTGGTGTTTGACCTGAATTTTATGTGCTAGATGGTATGTTTATATTGTTTTGAGAATAACATAGACATATTGGTAAATGATGTGCTTCTATTACTTTTGTAGGATTTTCCTCCAGATGTATGTAGCAATAGGCAAAATTATTGATGGGCAGTAAGCAAAATTGTTGATAGGCAGTAGGAAAAATTGTTGATGGGAAGAAATACTACTATAATTATGCAGCAGAATGGAGGGTGTTGTCCAGGATTGAATTGTTCAAGGTTATATGTTTGATGCAAGTTATTTGATTTGTTATCATAGTGCATAACTAGTTTATTTTCTCAAAGCATAAAATGGTTATATGAACAATGTGAAATTATCTTAAACTTACTATCTTATTCTTAAAAATCTAGGACCTACAATCTCTTGAAGGTTTTCAACATGACATCGAATTTTGAAGAGTAGCAGCGAAACTTTGAAGTTATTTTGTAGCGTCTGTTAAAACTTTCAGATATTTTTTGTTTTTTGAATAGTACATTGTAGTTGTAGATTAATTACTAATACTTTTAGATGATAATTATGGATGGTACTTGTGGATAATATTTTATGAAAATGAAATTATGTTTGAATGTCTTTTAGTTTAGTAATGTATTAATTTTGAATGATTAAATAGGTACGTAAACATGTGCATATAAATTGATTGTAAAAAAACTAGCATTTATAAAATGCTAGCAAAATCTTTTTATGAGTGGCATAATTTATAACCAATAACTATATCAATGAGATTCAAAAAAAAACTTATGGTATTTGATTTAATAGGATACAAAAAGTACCAGGAGTAAAAAACCTCATTAAACAACGTTCTACATGAGACGAAAAATCCTGTAAAAAGTGAGATATCACAGGGGTCTTTACAGGAGGCGTTGCGTCTCGTGAAAAACGTGAACTTTTAATATGAGGAGCTCTAACAGGAACATGATCCCTATGGATTACTTTTCACGGGGATATCCGCCTCTTGTATAATGTCATTTTTATTGTAGTGAATGGATTTAAGCAACTTACATACTTCTGATCTTTCTCATTTTTCACGAACCCTTCTGGTTGTATCATATAGATGTTTTCTTCAAGAGATTCATTCAGAAAGCCTGTCTTGACATCCATTTGTCATATTTCATAGTCTAAACTAGCGGCTATAGATAAAAATATGTGAATGAATTTTAGCATGGTAACGGAAGAGAATGTCTCTTCATAATCGACTCTTTCCCTTTGAGTATAGCCTTTGACTACCAGACATGCCTTGAAAGTCTCTACTTTCTCATATATACCTATTTTCTACTTGAAGATCCATTTACATCCAATGAGCCTGACTTCTTCAGGTGGATCTACAAGTTCCCAGACAGAATTGAAATACATCGATTCTATTTCTTGGTTCATGGCTTATTACCAGTTCTCCTCTTCAGGATCATCCATTGTCTCTTTAAAGGTTAATGGATCATTCTTATCCGTGTCTGACAGTAGAACATGTGCCTCGAGTTCATAGTGAATAGATTGTCTTACAACCCTCTACTACGATGTTGCACCAGAGTTTCCTAGAGAGGAACTCTGGTTTCTAAGGTTTGTCGTTTATCAATTAATGATGAAGTAGTCTATTATCATCAGATGCTAGTTCTTCGAGAACTACTTTGCTCTAAGGTTTGTAGTTTACCGTATAACCGTGTTCGATGAAAGTAGCATTTGTTGATATAAACACCATTCGGTCCCTACGACTACAAAAATACCCACCTCTTGTTTCTAGATCATAACTAACAAAAATACACACTTAAGACCTTAAGTCTAACTTTTTAATCTTAGGTCTAAGAACATGAGCCGGACACCCCCATATATAGAAATGACACAAACTTGATTTGAAGCCATTTCATAACTCTAAATGTGTGTTACTTACAGACATAGAAGGAACTACATTCAAAATGTAAGTTGCCGTTTGAAGTGCATATCCTCAGAATATGTGTGGTAGTGCTGAATAGCTTAACATCGACATAACCATATCTAATAAGATTCGGTTTCTCCTTTCTGAAACATCATTTTGTTGTGGTGTTCCAGGTGCTGTGAATTGCGATAGAATGTCATACTTCAATAGGTAATCCTTGAATTCTAAATCCAAGTATTCACCACCTCGATCTGATCGAAGTATTTTCGAAGATTTACCTAATTTCCTTTAGTTTTGAATTCTTTTAAACTTTCTAAAAGTTTCAGACTTTCTGTGCATTGAATAAGTATAACTGTATCTAGAGTAATCGTAAATAAAAGTGATGAAATACCCATACTCACCCCTAGCTTGTACATTGATCGGTCTACATACATCACTATGTACTAGCTCAAGTGGTTTTTTGGCTCTTTGGCCCTTTCCAGAGAAAGATCCCTCGATCATTTACCTTCTAGACAAGATTCACAAACCGGAAGAGTTCTAACTTTTAGTTCTCTCAAAGCACCATGCTTTGTTAATCAATTTATTCTGTCTAGATTAATATGTCCAAATCTAAGATGTCATAGATACGTATCATTTTCTTGAAAAACCTTTTTGTCGTTTGTTACCTTTTGGATTCTGAATTATTTAATGCTCGTTCAGTTGGTTTAAGCATATACAGTCCATTTAAAATTTTTGCATGACAAATATCGAATCCATTCTTAGAAATAATAAACATATTATTATTAAAAGAAATTAGAATTTGAAGACTATGTTCATGTGACCAACTAAACAGTTAAATGATGATAATTGATGACCATTGGTAAGTTTAATACTTAAATTGGTGAAATTGATACCCGACAAAAGACAAAATTTGACGCCGAAGTAAGAGAAAAATATCAAAACTGTGTTCATGCAACAAGGATAAATAAATCCTAGAGAATCCAAGAATAAAATAAACCTTGTTCAAAATAAGATAATTATTTTTAAAATTTAAACGGGCTGTCACCAATGCTTTAATTGAAACGTATGCATCACTGCCAACTCTCATTATCACCTCTCCATCAGCAAGCTCCCTTGAAGAATCAAGCATCTGCAAAAAAAAGAACATGCATGGTTAGTGGCTTCTAAATCTATAATCTAGAATGACAAATCATATTCCATTAAACAAGTTTCATGTACAAGTAAATCATATTTACCTTTCTTTTTCAACTAAGATACTTGTTACAGTTTCCCTTCTAGTGACCTTCAACCCTACAATGGAAACATTTTCCTTTGGGTTTGTTGTCGTTCTTATTCTTCTTCGTCTTAGGTGATCTCTTGGCTTTCTTATTCTTACTATTGTCCTTAACATTGTTCTTCTTCCTTTTATTACTATTAACAACAGTGGAAGAAGGTTTTTGCTTAACAATATTTGCCTCGCTCTTATTGGTTATACTCTTATTAAGTGACTCAAAAGTCTGCAGTTCATTCAACAATTGGGTCATGTTGAATTACAACTTGTTCATAACATAATTAGTAGTGAACACAAAAAAAGTAGGTGTGAGTGATTCAAGTATAAAAGGTTCGCTCATCAGTGATAGCTCCATACATTTCTGCCTCATGCATTATGTTAATCATGTTCACAACATGTTCACGCACAGAAGTACATTTCTTCATCTTCGTAGTCATGTAGCACCTAGTAGTTTCATGACGACTTTGATCAGATTGCTCCCCAAACATCGCCTGCAGATATTCCATAATCTCATAAGAAACTCCGATGCTTTCATGTTTTGTTCTGAGAACATCATTCATGCTCACAAACATGTAGAACTTAACTTTGTTGTTGGACTAAATCCAAGCATCAAAGTTGTCCATAATATTTTTAGGGGCATTGATAGCGGGTTCTTCAGGACATTCCTCAGTAAAAAAAAATTGTGGTTCTTACGTATAGGCATCAAATTCAAATTCGATTTCCATCTTATGAAGTTATTACCAATCAAATTTCAGGTACAAGTAAAGTAGTAATAGGGTTGCCCATGGTAGACATAATAATAACTTAAAAAATAAAAACATACACCATTCAATATAATTGAAATAAATATTAAAAATTTCAGAAAGTAAATGTGATGTATGAATACAACATATCAAACACATAAACTTAATAATTAGTTATCCACGATAAGACAACCCAACAATTAATGTGTCGCACGAGGGTTGGCATATTAATTTTAAATTATCTATGAAACATTCTCGTACTTATTAATTAAAACTTAAAATATCACATATTTTCTCTTTTAATAATAAAGTACCATTTATTTGGTCAAGTCACAATTATCCACTCAAAAACATAATTGTGATTTTGTGAGTGTAACCCATTATTTCATAATCCTTGACTTAATTTAGAAAATATCGTCTTAGGGTTGGTCAAGTCTAAAGTACATCACTTAATCTTATCTTCTAAAAAAGTCAACCTTGATATTGATACAGTTCGAAGCCTTCCTTAGGGTGACGAAAACAAAGCCGTCTCAGGCCCTCACCATATCTCACGTTGTTGTACTAATAATGGAGACCATATGTCACATTGATATGTCAACCTTCTCTCACTCACTATTTTATAATTAATATATTTCTAATTAACTAATCAATTAATTTCAAATTAATTACTAGTTACAATAACCCTATGAATGTAAAATTAGTTACTAATCAAATCTAATTGGCCTAAGTTCATTTAACCTTCCAAAAGAGCCTAATACTAATTTAGGTGAACATAGAATAATTAGCTAATTACATTCATCTAACTTTAATAAAACACTTTTAATTAAAATCAGTTATCATAAAGGTCTAATTAAACACACGCCTTTAGAGTGGTGTGATTATAAAGTTTAACTTATTAAAACTTAGCAGTGTGTCGCATGCCACTGCAGTGCCATGCGGCATTACAGTGTGTCATGTCAATCTCTGATTCAAAAATCAGTGGTTGACATGTGGCAGTCTAACATGCCACATGATAATTTTTCTAAATTTATTATTTATTTTAATCAGATAAATATCTAGATATTAGTTAATTCAAAATTAACTTATATGACCATACATATCAACTAATTTATTTGTTAGTTTAAAAATAACATATTAGTTAATTCAAATTCAAATTATTATCTTATGATAATTTAATACTATTTAATTTCATAAATCAAATATTCTATCTCACTTATCGATTAATTCAAAAACTAATCGATATAATTAATTAATTGTAATTTCTGAAAATTGCAATAATAAATTAATTTCACATAATTATCTCACAATTATATACTTACCCCATAAACTCAATTTCTTTTGCATGCTAGTCTCATTCTTATGTCCTGAAACATTCACACACTAGACTGTGTAGTACATAGGTGGCTTGAGTACCATTGACCTATAATTTTAAGCTCTAATAAATCAAATTATTAATTAAACTCTTTAATTAAATAATGTTATTTATTAATTATATTATTACTCCACTATAAATATGGAATTACACTCTTAGTAATTACAGAATATATATACAGAGTAATCTCGTGTAGTCCGTTGATATAATCAATTCGTAAAGTTATGTCTTCCAATTATTAGTTCGTAAATTAGAGCTGATCATAATTATCATTCTACCCTTCTAATTATTTATTGATCCTCAAGTACTATTAATTCACTAGTGAACGGTCAATTATAATCGCATTATAAATTTGAGTTCAATAACCATTCAGTCAAGAATTAACACTTAACGGAACCAATATGCGATTCGTTAGGAAAACTTGGAATCCAAATCTTGTAAGATCATGTTCCCAGCAATCCATGTAATTGAATCTCCAAAACAAAAGTCACTAGCTTGTTTTACAAACAAACTTTAACGAGTGAATCAAAAAATCTAGTAGACATGTATAGGAGTTCATGACTACTCAGAATTTTGACTGATCTACATATGATCATCTATTGATGTGTATTAAATCTTTAAGATAAACGGTAAGTTAATAAATATACTAATTCACATCGGTCATATCTTATATAATCTAATTATATACAGTACATTCACTAAGATGTCTATCCAGACAGCGATCTAGATCACATGCATTCAAAATGCTCAGCGAACCATACGAGCAACTATTATATAAAGTATTTTCATTAAGATATCTATCTACATCAGTGATCTGGATCTAGATCACATACATTCAAAATGCTTAGCGAACCATACTAGCAACCATTCATTAAAGATTACATACTTTAATATAATGTTGATTATTTTATTCATTATCTATGATCTTAATCTCTCTTACTAATATAACAACATAGTCTCATTAATGAATATGAAATTTTCAGATATTTATACAAAGTATTCAATAACAATTCAAAAAAGATAATTATAAGAAAAAAATATTTTATTAATTTTAAATAAAAATATCTCTACAAATGCTTTGGGGAATTAGGGTTTTTGCTAAACTGGACCCCTACACTAACCATTTTGTAAAAATAGACTCATACACTAATTTTTGATTCTCTGACCCCTGGGCCACCTTCCACTCAAAATGCATATATGAAGTTACATGTTTACCCTTCACCTCATTTCTCCTTCTTTGTTTTTCATTTTTTCTACTTCTTCATTTTCTTCTACGTTTTTTCTTTGTTTTCTTCTTCGTGTCCTTCTTCATCTTCTTACTTCTTCATGCAACAGCAAAATATTTATTTATCTTCTTCATGTTCATGAATTTTCTGAGAATATTTATTTATTTTCTTTTTTCTGAAAATGAGTTTTTGCCTATTTTTAAAGATCTGGGTCATATATAGCCACAAACCAGATCTAAAAAAATGAGGTTTTACCCATTTTAACAAATCTGAACCAAAGATTTGGCGACAACCCAGATCTGGGTCAGATCTAAAAATGGGTTTTTGCCTATTTTTACATAGTTGAATCATAGCCACAAACCAGATCTAAAATAATGGCTACACTGGCATCGTGTAGTGTACACGATGAGTACACTAGCGTAGTGTAGCCATCGTGTAGTCTACACGATGAGTACACTAGCGTCGTGTAGCGATTGTGTAGTCTACACGATGAGTACACTAGCGTCATGTAGCGATCGCTACACTAGCGTCGTGTAGTCTATACGATGTGTATACTAGCGTCGTGTATACTACACAATGACTACACTAGTATCGTGTAGTCGACACAATGGGTGCACTGATATCGTGTAGAAATCGTGTAGTCTTCACGATGAGTACACTGACATCGTGTAGTCTACACGATGGGTATACTGACATTGTGTAGTCTACATGATGGGTGCACTGACATCGGGTTGTCATCGTGTAGTATACACGTAGTCTACACGACGTCAGTGTAGTTATCGTATAGTCTATACAATGGCTATACGACGACAGTGTACCAATCGTGTAGACTACACGATGTCAGTGTAGTTATCATGTAGTATACACATAGTCTACATGACGCTAGTGTACACATCGTGTAGACTATACGATGTCTACATGACGTTAGTGTACTCATCGTGTAGTCTACACGATGCCAGTGTACCAATCGTGTAGACTACACGATGGCTACACGATGTTTGTGGTTAGATATGGTTCAGATCTAGATCTGGTTTGTCGTCAAATCTTCTGGTTGATATCTGTAAAAATTGGGCAAAAACCTAATATTTTAAATCTGGTTTGTGATTAGATTTGGTTCAGATCTGTAAAAATAAGCAAAACTCATTTTTTTTTAAAAAGAAAATAAATAAATATTCTCATCAAATTCATGAACATGAAAAAGAAAATATATAAATATTTTGCTGTTGCATGAGGAAATAAGAAGATGAAGAAGAAAACGAAGAAGTGGAAAAAATAAAAAACAAAGGAGAAATAAGATGAATGATAAACATGTAATTTCATAAGTACATTTTGAGTGGAAAGTGAGTCAGATGTTAACGGAAACAAAAATTAGTGTATGAGTTTATTTTTATAAAATGATTAATGTAGAGATTCAGTTTAATAAAAAATTCCGGGGAGGACGATCTAATCTGAGCACACATTCCCTCAGACGTCGTACCCTCGGTCGAGCGTGAGTCCCAACCCTCAGACTATCATCAGTGACTGTAGCCTCGGTCCTGAATGCTTAGACAATAGAGGGCTCGGCTTGATCCAGTGACCCCAAACTTGAAGAATCACTAGCCAAAAGGCGTTTATATGATAGGAGAGGTTGTACATGATTAGCGGCCGGGACAAACACGAATTCTATAAAAATAATATTAAAAGATAAACTAAAGGGATGGCCTACCCACTGGAGCTTCGTCGAAAATTTCAAATCCATTGAAAGCTCCATTGAATACTCAAAACAAACTCAATGAAAGTCTCAAACCCATTTCATAAATTAGCACAAAAATTCAAAGAGATAAATGAATAGGGAAGGATGCTAACCTTGCTAAACCGAGGGATGGTTCACTAAGCAACTGATCCGAAGGATTCCCTCACAAATGGAGCCGAGAAGAACCAAAAAGCTTTGAAGAAGAGAATAGATGGTGAAAAGAGAAAGAAGAAGCCAAAAAGACTTGAAGGATGAGAGAGTGGCATGGAGAAGAAAAAAATTGCATTGTAGTGAATTCCATTACGTTCCGGCCGGAACAGAAGGAATATTCCGGTACTGGACTGGGAACCTGAACAAAATTAGGGTTGCAACTATTTCACTAATAATCCGTTATATACTTGTTTAAACCAACATACAACAGTAATTATGATGATAGCTCAATGGCCTGGGCACATGTTTTAGTTCCTTCTAGTCCTGTGTTTGACATTTTGTTTTTGAATATGACTAGGCTTGAAAAGTCGGTGATAAACAAGAACAGAGTATTTATAATAGACAAGTCATAATAATTTTCTTTGATACATAATTGAAATAGTGTAATATTTACATATTATTCAATTGATTTTTTTTACAATTATGTGTTATTGGTCAGTTATAGGCCATGAGATAAATTTTATACATGTAAGATTAAAACTTATATTATGATTTAACAGTATAAATTATTTACCAGATATAGAACCCTCGATCATTTCTGCTTTCCCAAATGAGCAAGTCTCAGTATATGAAATGGAACTAGACTTCTAGATTAATCATATTATAAAAATCAAGGCTTACACTAATTTTTGTTTACCCTGATCTCTGACACACATTCTATTCAAAATATATTTGTAAAGTTATATGTTTTACCCT
This sequence comes from Datisca glomerata, assembly GCA_003255025.1. Taxonomy (NCBI): domain Eukaryota; kingdom Viridiplantae; phylum Streptophyta; class Magnoliopsida; order Cucurbitales; family Datiscaceae; genus Datisca; species Datisca glomerata. The sequence continues at coordinate 497,753 of QANY01012071.1, read as the reverse complement.
TCGTCTAATTTTTCCTTCTTCATTTTTCATTTTTCCCACATTTGTTTTCAAATCTACTCACTGCTCAAGCTCGCTCTGTAAAATGAGTTTTTGCCCGAAAATGACATGCATGAACTGAAGAAGACGTCATTTGCGTTCTTGCTAAAAAAGACGAAGAAAATGATCGAATCCCTGCAACCAAAGAAGACAAACCAGATTTGACTCAGATCTAAAAATGAGTTTTTACCTATTTTTACAGATCTGAATCAAATCTAGCCACAAAACATATTTGAAATGAGTTTTTGCCTATTTTTACAGATCTAAAATGGGGTTTTGACCATTTTTGGAAAATATTCACTCTTCTTCAATGTTTCACTTTTTTGAACATTTTCTCGCTCATTTTTCGAGTTTCATTCACTTGGTTTTCTTTTTTTATCGATAATTTCTCATATTCTTAACATGCAATTTTATGACAGAAAAAAGTTAGTAGTTTCAAGCCTAAGGTTAGGGGGAAATTGTTTCAATTTATGTATAATTTACTTTAAATTTTTCTTCAAATTTTTCAGTAGTGCTGAGAGGTAACTGGATGCTGACATCGCGTAGTCATCATGTAAACTACACGATGGGTACACCGGCACCGTGTAGTCTACACCATGGATATACTGGTATCGTAGAGACTACAAGATGTGTACATTGACATCGTGTGGTCATCGTGTAGACTACACTATGAGCACACTGGCATCACGTAGCCTGTGCACCCAAATTTACGATCAAAATAAATTTCAAGCCTCCAAAAATGCTTAAAATAGTGTTTTTGGGCCTGAAACTGGGCTGCGATGGGTAAATCCTGTAAAACCTGTAGATCTTTAAATAAGTTTCGATTTGATATCTTACGGGCCATGTGGTTCAACCCAAGTCAAAAGTTATGTCATCCGGAAATTTATCGGACCGGAAACATTAAAAAAATTTAATGATTTTTTCAAACTCTTGAGACTATATTTTATTCTTCAATTTTAAAAGTATTATTGACAGAAGATGCTTGTGTACCCATCGTGTAGTCTACACGATAGGTAAGGGTGGCAACAGGGTCGGTTTGACCAATTCATGAGGCAGGTCGAGCCTTTCTAGGCGGTTCCGGGCCGGGTATAAACTGCTGAACCGGCCCATTCCCCCATTTAATGTGATTTAATTCTCAAAAATGTAAATGGAGAGAGTTGAACCTTAGTGGGGAATAGATGAAGTTAGGGATCACCACTAAGCTCTATGAAAGTTATGTTATTTTTTATAATTATTTTATTTTATTACTTTAAAATCTCAATAAAAAACTTGTAATAATAAGTAAAATAATTATTTATTAAATTCATAAACTAGTGATATTCTTATTCACGTAAAAATTAAAAATATAATAAATAATTAATAGCTAATTTATAATTCATGTTCATTAACACAACAAAAATTATTAGGAATATTAAACCAATATTTTTTAAAATTTTTATGAATCCAATTTTTCATTGAATAAAATATTCATTTAAATAAAAAATATTATTTTTTATTTAATTAAATATGTTTATCTCAAAAGTATATTATTTGAAGTTTCGATAAAATGTGTTAAAAGATAATAAAAATATATTTTAAACAATTACTTTAACAAAAGTTATTTTTGTTTATTGGTAAAGAGTGTGATTTATAAGTTAGAGGTTAAGGGTTCAAACTTCACCACAAACATAATTATTCAATTTTTAGACACAAAAGTGGATTCACGGCTTGGGCCGGTTCAGGCCTGTTGGGCCTCGCGGGCTGGGCCGGATTGTGGCGGGCCGGTTCAACTGGTTTCGAGGGCCGAATCGGCCCGATTGCCACCTCTAACGATAAGTATATTGGCGTTGTGTAGTCGTCGTATAGTCTACACGATGAGGGTACACTGACATCATGTAGTCTACACAAGGGCTACACGGCGTTGGTGTACCTCATCGTGTAGTACAAAATTAACAAAATACATATTTTCTCTACGAGTTTCTCTCTCTCAAATCTAGGCAAAGACCCATCAATTTCTTCTTCTTCTTTGTCCAAAATTAAAGCTTTCCAGAAAAAATAAATAAATGAACTTCAAACAACGTTTCAGAAAAAAAAATATTTTAAGAAAATAAATAAACTTCATGAACAGAAAAAACCTATGAAAATTTAAGATTTTCTAAAATTAAGAAGAAAACCAAGCTTATACATGTTTCAAAAAGAAAAAAAAAGAAGAAAATAAAGGATAAACATATAACTTAACAAATATATTTTGAGTGTTAGGTAAATAAAAATTAATGTAAAGATTGATTTTTATAAAATGATTAGTTTATGGGTGTAATTTAGAAAAACATATGAAATAGACAATTGAGATTATGAGCAACATTTTCTCCTATAATTGACGCAATCAAATCCAATTCAATACATTATATCTACTTTTTCCTTTTTTAATTTTTGTTATCCCCTTCATCCAAGTTCAGAGTTTCCGGTTCATGCAATTGCTGCAGGATCCTAAGCGCTTGAAGCCTGTGTCTTAATTCTTCTCTTTATTTCTTTGGTTTTCCGCAGAGAGCCATTTGTATTATAGTAACTGGGTACTCTTCCGTTGCCGATCCAGATTGGTTCAGGCTGGAGTGATTTTGGGTTCTTCATTTCAGGTAAAATAGCGAGCTATTTCTATAAGGATAAAACATTATATTAAAAAAATTGTACTTTGCTGACTGTTGAGAAAATGGAATTTTTTTCCTGATTTCTGATGTTGAGATAATTTCTTGCCTCTATGAGAGGAGCAGGGATATGTATCAGTCTCAACTCAGGGAGATTTTAGGTATCTAAGAAACCGAGATTTAATTTGTTTCTTTTACCTACTTCTGTTTCAGCATTTTTAGTTTCCAAAAAGGAGCAATATTGTAAGGCCGAAGATCATTTCCTTATCTGGGTGGTGTTTATCAGCGATCACTTCTTGTTTCTGGTTTAGATTGTTAGGCGTCATTTCGTCTTTCTGAAATGTTGATGGTGGAACCCCGGAAAACGGTAATTAGCCAAGACAACATCTGCATTGTGTGCGAATGAAATTTTTAGTAATGTTATAATGGATGTGGAAATGGGGGATGGAAATTACGGGGTCTGGCCTTTGTATGGGTGAAATTCAGTTTGGAAGTTTCCGAAAATGAGTAGGTCACCTTCGTTTTCAGTGAAGTCGGAACTTAGTCCCAATCTCGTTCCTGAATCTCTGGGGAAATGGGTTGTGGCCTTTTGTATTATTAGGTTTGATCTAGAACAGGGTCTTGCCTCTATTAGATGAGCAGGGTTGTGTATCAGTCAACTCAGTGAGGTCTTAGATATCTAAGAAACCGAGATTTAATTTGTTTCTTTTTCCTACTTCTATTTCAGCATTTTTAGTTTCCAAAAAGGAGCAATGTTGTAAGGCCGAAGATCATTTCCTTATCTGGGTGGCGTTTATCAGCAATCACTTCTTGTTTCTGGTTTAGATTGTTAGGGGTGATTTCGTCTTTCTGAAATGTTGATGGTGGAACCCCGGAAAACGGTAATCAGCTAAGACAACATCTGCATGGTGTGCCAATGAAATTTTTAGTAATGTTATAATGGATGTGGAAATAGGGGCTGAAAATTACGGGGTCTGGCATTTGTATGGGTGAAATTCTGTTTGGAAGTTTCCGAAAATGAGTAGGTCACCTTCGTTTTCATTGAAGTCGGAACTTAGTCCCAAGCTCGTTCCTGAATCTCTGGGGAAATGGGTTGTGGCCTTTTGTATTATTAGGTTTGATCTAGAACAGGGTCAGGTAATTGAAGAGTGTTTTCCCCCGGACTGCCTTACCCATGATGAGGAACTTGAAATTGCATTTAGTTCATTCCCTGATTCTGTTTCTCAGCATCAGAACCGCTCTAGCATCCACGACTGCATCTTCTTTTTTCGTATTCGGAGACCGGAAAATTCTCAACCAGGCAATGTGTTTTCTGTTGAGAATATTAAAGAGGATGAGGAGTTTACTCCAAAGCCCATCGGCTCAAAAGTTTTAAACGGATCAAAAAGTAGTGAGAAATATAATGTTTCCAAGTTCCTATATGGTTATGTGTTTAATCGACAGAGACATGACGAGAGACTCAGGAGAGGTGGAGAGCAGAAGTCTGTGGTAATTTTGTCCCACGGTCCTTACTCCAGTGTATTTAGACCTTTACTACAAATAATGGGTCCTTTGTATTTTGATATTGGAAAGAAAGCTTTGGAGCACATTGCTACTTATGTTTCAATGTGGCCTGCCCCTATACCCGGTAAGCCAATGGAGCTTCCTATTGGGAATGCTTCACTTGAAGTGAATTTACCACCTCCTTGTAGCTTACCCGTGGAAAGTGCAATTGAAGAGTCTGCATCTGCTATGGCTCCTTTACTTCCCACTAATCAATCAATACCTCAGGGTCTTTTCCATGATGCAGATCTTTTTGGTACATTCAGGGGTCTAGTACTGCAGCTTTGGGTGTTGTGGGAGTTGTTACTAATCGGTGAGCCTATTCTCATTATTGCTCCTACACCTCCTCAGTGTAGTGAGGCTGTTGCTGGTCTTGTAAGTTTGGTTGCACCACTACTTTGTAGTGTTGATTTCAGGCCTTATTTCACTATCCATGACCCAGAGTTTGCTCGGTTGAATACCCTTCAAGAAGGAGACGATTTTCCTCCAATGGTTTTGGGTGTAACAAACCTCTTCTTCCTAAAAGCTCTTCGTAATATCCCCCACATTGTTTCTGTTGGAATCCCTGCTGCCAATTCCAATCGATCTGCCAACAATTCGAGGTCTTCTACAGGAAGAACTTTTGGTAGACCAGAAGGATTCGGTCTTCAACAGCTCACTTTGAAAAAGTTCTCTCCTACAAATTTGTTAAATGCTGTGAAGTTGAGGAGAGATGGTCCTCTTTGCCTCATGACAGAACATAAAGAAGCCATTTGGAGCACTTATGCTGCAACAACCAAGCCAGACACGTCTATCTTGAATAGGCTTATTGATGCAGGAATGTTACCAAGGGTTGAGGAGTCAATGTCAGTTGTTAACAATGAAATATTGCGTAGACATTTCTTGGAACTCACGACTAATTTCCTTGCCCCCTTTGGCCCATATTTTAGGACTACGATACCTTCGGAAGGATCTTCTCCATATGATGATCCTCCTCCTCTCCCTCCATTTGTTGCTGATGAATTTCTAGCAAATTTATCAGCCAGAGGCCCAGGGAAGTTTTTATCAAAACGGATGAGATCTAATTGGCTGGATCTTTATAGGTAATTAGCAGTTCCACTTTTATGTAGTGCCTTTTACATTTTTCTTTTTTGATTACATGCTGTGAAGTTGTTCTCTACTTATGGTAGTGTTCAGATCAAGAATCAAGAAGTTTTACTTTACTTTTCAGGCGGTTTCTTAATGGACCCAACTTTGTGCCATGGTTCCAGAGAAGACGGGCCGTTGCTGAACAAGAACAACATAGACTCTGGAGGCAGGCAAGAATTAATACTGACATAAAACAGTTCATATCTAAAATGTCTGAACTGGAAACTGTTGATTCCTTCAATGGTATTGAAAGACATCTTCTTGGTGAAATACAGGTAACTTTTTGAAGCTATCATTCCCGCTCGTTTAATTTCTCCCCTCATTCCTGTTCGTTTCCAAATAAATCTTGTTTTATCCACAAATGTCAAATTGAAATTTGAAACGATTTATTATATCACGTTAAAAGAAAATAACATGTATGACATTTGCTGAAATTTTTCTGAGAGAAAAAATGACATTGCTTTGATGTGATTCTGAAGATAATGACAATGATCATAAAGGTGATTGCGATTAGTAGTGATATTTTCTTATGATAGAAGTGATCGCTATAAAATGATTAGGAAGTAATTGTACGGAAGTACCCAATGATTGATGATGCTGATAACTTTCAGATCTTGTAAAGAAAACAGTGAAAGAGAAAGTTCTGAGACAAGAATTGAATGAAGAATGATTTCTCATTAACACTCAAAGAGAGCAATCTGTTCTTTAAATACAATCAGCGAACACATGAGACAACTAAATGACGTCTCAGCAAGAGCGGTTAACTAAACATAAAACAGATCAGCTATATTAACTATGGGAAATTTTGCGGTACCGAGTCGGTATGGTAATGTAGGTATTTCAAACGTGCGTGTTGAACAATGAGGTACCTCAAATGCTTAAAAAAATTTGGCTATAAAGTATCGATATTTAGATAAATTAATTAGTTTGAGTTTCAAAAATCTGAATTTTAGCATTGAGCATAAATTTTACAGTTATTAATAATGAGTTGATTATTTTTGTGATCTGGGAAGTGTGTAAATTTCCCCATGTCTCTCATGCTCAAGATTGAGTGGAATTTACAAATTTACAATTCTTCTCATCTTCATTTATGAAAATCAGTGTCAAAGGTCCTTATCATGTTAAACTCATATATCACCACGCCAGCGTGTCAGGTGACTTTCAATGCGCACTTGTTTGCTCCATGGAGGTCATTGTATAGTTTGGAAGTGTGTAGGTGAGACTGCATAAATATGAAAGGAAGCACATTCTATGAACTGGGAGGGTTTTAGATTTTGAACCACTCACAAATTTCAGCATGCCTTAAAACACTTCAATTACTATGATTATTTTTATTATTAGGTTCTATACATGAAACCTATTAGGTTATGATATGATATTAATAAGATAAAGTTCATTCCAACCGGCCGATGAACTACCCAAACCTCCCTTCTCCTAGAGAAGATAATGCTTGTGGTAGCCATAACCTTCCTAAATTTGCATACTCTACATAATTTATTGATGCTTTATTTTGTAATTATCACTTGAACACGAACACATTTCCATAACTAATTATTTGATGCATCTATGCTACGACTATTTTATCATTTTCTAGTATAGGAAATAGTTGAAAAATATTTATGATTTAGATGCAATTTTCAGCTTCAGCAATCTGGAAAGGGCAATGCAGACTCTGTGACAGCTTATCAAAAACTGAAGGGTGATCTATTATCTGTTTTTAGTGTACTTCCCAAGGATATGCAGCAGCTTCTCCTTCTCAACCCACAAAGGGCAGCCCTTCTTCAAGGGAGTCATGAACTAACGAACCTTCCCTGAAAACCCGTTTTGAGCAAGATGGAAATGTATCTTCCATTCCAACCCGACGATGTAGAATGTACATGAGGTAGCCTCTTGTGCAGAATGTTCTCTTCTGCTACTGGATTGAAGCATTCATGATTGTTTCTTGCCTTTTATACTCTTAAATGGATCGGGAGAATTGCACGAGTGAGCTTGATTGTAGGTATTTGCCTAATGAATCTTCATTTCTATCCTTGTAAAGTCGTGTAATTGATAATTATCTTTTTTTCTCTTATGACCTTGTCTTGCTACAAATGATAGATCTGCTGGAATCACAAATACTTTTCCGGAATGAAACTCATCTCTCACTTGGGTTAACTTGCTGCAAAATGCATGAAAATTTGACCACTCAAAGTTCGTCCAAGCAGGTACTTATATTACTGAAACTTGGAATTTTTGGATGTTTTTATTCTAAAGGGACCTTTTATTGTAGTATTGTTTGAATGGAGGCAGAGCTCTCATAATTTAGTTTTATGTATTCTGATACTGTTGAGTGTTGGTTATTAGGTGTATCATTTATGTATTTTCCATGAAATGGAGAATCGTTCATAAAAAACAGTGAGTAAGCTAGAGTGCTATACACTGAGAGACATGATATTTGCTAGTTTCAGTTCTTCATTAATTTTTTCCCACAGTTTATTGCTATTTATGCAATTACCTTCCTTTTAAGTGAGTGCAAACCACGAGGGTGTAGCGCAACTGGTCACCGTGGGCTTAGGGTTTTTCTCCCTCCCCCCAGGTTGAGTGTTCGAACTGAGGCGCTGCAATTTCGTGGCCATCGGAGTAGGGATTTATCTTCTGAATTAACCGTGGTGCACTTGCGGGAAACTCTTTGCCGAGGGCATGTGCACCCCGGGATTAGTCGGAGAACTACGCTCCGTAGACCCGGTGCTAACCCTAAAAAATGAGTGCAATTGCAAAAGGCATTTGCTGAATTTATTTCCAGATTTGGGCTGATATTAGTAGACCTTGAGATTTAGTCTTTAGTGTCCTGTTTGTGGGTTGGATTTAGTTTTTTTTTTCAAATAAATAATTACCCAAAAACAATTTAAGTAAATATATAGTTTAATACTAACTGATTTTTTTTAATTAAGCTTTTCAAAAAATATATAGTGAAACGCTTCTTAAATTTACTACTGGCAAAACGCGCTTGTGGATATTGATTTTTTTTTTAAAAACAATTTTGTGTCCTTTGTTTTTACTTTTGTTTTTGTCATGAACTTATTTTTTTCTAGAAACACGTTATTGAATCAGATGAACCATAAGCATCTCTATTTTCCTGTCCAGAGATTGTAATCTATCTGTGTTCTGGTTTTAAACCAGAAAGTTAGAATCTCTTTATGTTTGTTTGTAGATTCTATGTGTTCAAAAAAATTATCAAGGTCCAATTCCTTATGAAAGTGAAAGGGAAGCTCAACTTGTAAATTAAGCCAGAGAAAGTAATCTTATCCTAAGATTTATTAAACGCCAAATTTGTATGCTGGAATTGACAATTGAAGGTGATGGAACTTTATTTATTTAATATTTTGGAAAGAATTAGTGTTAAATCTTAGGATATCTAGAGTTATGGGGCCTCTTCCTATGAAATGTCTTTGGCAACTCATTGCAACATAATGGAGAGACCCTTTGACTGATAGATAATGATACTTTGTTTAAATGGGTTCTTTTGTTACTATAGAATAAGATAATTGCTATTCTAGGTAGGACATGACTTTCGAGACGTATTTATGCGAAAATATGAGTACTCGTATTGTTTCGAGCGGTTTGAATGTTGCCATAGTCATCTTTTTTATCTGAATTACACGACGGTCTTTGTGCTTGAACAAGATGTTGTTCAATCTCAATCTCATCGATAAAAAAAAATCAATGAAGATCTCGTGTCATTGCTTGATCATGACCTTTTGACATTTAGCTTTGTATGTTGAAACATAAAGTATTGTTTTTTGTCTGCTTGATTGTTATGAACGCAAAGAAAAACTCCAATCATATGTATTTCTTGCTTATTTCATTGACTATTCACATATTCTCGCATAAAGCACACTGGGAAAAATCTTTGCTTGCTTATGATGCATGACAACCTACAAGAATAGTACAAAAAAGATGAGGGCAAGAGACATTAATGACTTACGCCCAAGAGGTTGATCAAACGGATGAAGATCTTAGATTTAGAGGTTTATACTTACTCTCTTTCTAGGTCCTAAGTTCAATTAGTGTTAAATCAGCTACTTATCTTGATTTGTGTAGGGAAACTTCTGAGAGCGCAGAATTGAATAATTTAGATCAAGACGGGCATTGTACAATGATGTTAAACCAATTTGCCTGCAATAGTGTTAATAGTCTTGTTGCATCAAAGTTACACATAGTAAGACTTTTGCTCAAGACAGTCAAAGCCCCCATTGGCGAATACTTCTCTATCTCTCTCTCTCTCTCTCTCCTCAAAAGTCTAATTTTCTCTCTCTTCAAAAGTATAAAAGGCTAAGTAGAATGGAATCATACAGTATCTAAAAATATAAATGACAAATGTGGTGCAACTTGGGTCTGAACTAGTAGTGAACAATCAGCCACGTCTTGAGAGAGAGAGAGTCTGTTATTCTTGATGCATCTGATCTGAGCGTCTCAACAGCGCGTAATGAGCAAATACGTGAAATAGCTTTATCTAATAAATAAAATGTTTAGTTTTTAATCAATTAATTCTAGCATTTGCAAGTAATGACATTTTTTTATCAAGTAAATTTTCAGTGAAAGCAGATTAAACTGTCGAGGTTGGAAAGCAAACTTAACATCTACCAGTTAAGCTGCTATGTCATGATAATTTCAAGTGAAAAGTGGGTAGGGGAGAGCGTGGAAGGTTTGAGATTGGTACTGAGAATGGTTATTCTTGAAAGATTCTCTGGGCCTCCTCTTCCCCAATTTTTCACTCTCATGATTGCGATTTTGCCTCTCCCATAAATTCAAATCAACATAGAAGCACATACTTATAGCAAGAGAAAGAGAGTTTTTATTTTTCATAAGCATAATAATTGAAATGAATGAAACATGACAAATAACCCATCCCTTCAATTCCAAAGTGGTCCTTATTTTCCATTAGATTGTTTTTCTTTTCTTTTTTCTTTTTTCTTTTTGACACACCCACTTCACTCCTTATCCTACACCCCCACCGTCCTGTCCCCTCTTCCTATCCTACGCATCCTCTCTCTCTTATTTTCTCCCAATCCAAACACCCCCATAAGGCCATAACCAAAAACAAAAAAGAACCAGAAAAATAAATCAAATTCACTAACATTTCCCCCATTTCCATGCTCTACAATCAAATCAAACCGTACCCCATTTTGAAACCAAAATCATAATGTCAAATGAAACTATTTGGAGCAAAGAAGAAGATAAAGCATTCGAAAATGCCATAGCCATACACTGGGTAGAAGATGAATCAGAAGAGCAATGGCAGAAAATCAGTGAAATGGTTCCAAGCAAAACATTGGAAGAATTGAAGGAACATTACCAAAGTCTAGTGGAAGATGTGAATGCCATTGAAGCAGGGCAAATACCAATTCCTAACTATGTTACAGAGGAAGCTTCGTCTTCAAATAAAGATCATCGTAATTCAAATTCTCAGGGACCAACAGCTTCAGATAAGAGATCGAATTGTGGATATGGAACTGGGTTGTCCTTGTCCGGGTCGGGTCTTGAGTCGGCCGGCCAAGGAGGAAAAGGTGGGTCTAGAGCTGAACAAGAGAGGAGAAAAGGGATTCCATGGACAGAGGAAGAGCACAGGTATGAGTGTAGTTTCAGTAACTTCTTGGTTACAATATTTTACTTTTTAATTAAGTAGTCCACATGGATTTTTAAATTAGAAAATAGTAACAAATTCGATGTCATTTAATTCTCATAAACTTTGCTAAAAATTGACTTAGATCCTAAAATTGGAAGTGGGTTCATTATTTTCTTGGCAGATTAAATTATGAAACAAATACCTTTTTAATATTTTCAAATTAAAGTCACCAACTCAAAAACAAAACCAATAAAAATCAAGATGAATAAATGGTTGGATAATTTTTCTTTCTTTTTTATTAAAGGTAATAGTTGGGTAAATTTCACGGCACCTCTGCTCTCTAATCTGCTACATGGCCTCTAGTACTCAACACTGTTATGAGTTAGTCATCATTGTAGTTTTACATCTAAGATCCATAAAACTTATTTTATACACTTCATAAAGCTATTTAGGGTATATCTCACACACTGTTTATATTAATTACATGAACATCACATTTAGTTTCAAGTTTTATACGGACACCACTAGCTTCATTTTCTCTACAAATAACTTAAATCCATATAATTGTTCGCTTAAAATACCCAATTTGCATACTTTTTATAATAAGAAAATAAATCATTGATTTATACAACTTATAGTGTGGAAGTAAATAAAATTGAAAACGTGACAAATAATAGTGTCCACCTACAAGCATCACTTTTTGTTTTTTAAAAAGTGCTAAGCTGTGAGGTTATTTGTGGAAAAAAAAATTATATGACTCATTTATAGATAAAATTATTATTATAAATACACAAACTACCATGGATGTTTATGCATTTGAGCGAAACAGAAAGTATTTCTTTGCAGAAAGAATTAGGGAAGAAACCAATTATAATTTGATTGTTTCAGGCTATTTTTGCTGGGTCTAGACAAGTTTGGGAAGGGAGATTGGAGGAGTATCTCAAGGAACTTTGTAGTATCAAGAACACCAACACAAGTGGCAAGCCATGCTCAAAAGTATTTCATCCGTTTAAACTCAATGAACAGAGATAGGAGAAGATCAAGTATCCATGACATTACCAGTGTCAACAACAATGGTGGAGGGGACCTCTCCTCTTATCAACCACCTATTACCGGAACTCAAACCACCACAGGCCCATCAAATCCACCTACGATTCGGCCGCCAGGGAAACTCGGCCCGGGGCCACAGCCTCATATGGCCGGTTTAGGCATTTACGGGACGCCTGTGGGTCATCCGGTTGCTGCTCCTCATGGGCATATGGCATCAGCTGTTGGGACTCCCGTTATGCTACCTCCAGGCCACCATCCCCCTTATGTAATGCCTCTTGCTTATCCTATGGCTCCTCCTACAATGCACCAGTAAACAATCCATCTCTTTTCTCTAATCAGTTTTTTATTTTTATTTTTTAAATGAGAAATTCAGAGAAGCAAATAGTGAACCTTTTGGATAATAAACAAACAACCAATAACATGTAGACTTCGATTTTTGTAAAATTGTTGACTGACAGATTTTCAATTAATATCAAATAATGACTAATTTTATGACGCTGTTATGACTCTGGTACTATAACATTTAAGAGTCATTGAATAGTTACAAAACTGATTTAATGGTTCAATTTTGTTATGATCTTAAAAACAGTCACGTCACATACCAAATACTACACAGTACAGTACATTAGGGATGTCAGAAATTACTTCTTCAGCTTATTGCAGACATATAAAGCAACTGAAATTCATTTAATAACATATAATATGAAGTACATGTATTATAAATGCAAACCCTGAAAATTTAAAAAATGCCTTGTTCTGCTTTGTTCATCAAAGTATACTTTGAAAGAAAAATTTTCAATGAGGAGGCTGTTTTTTCCGGTATTATATCATAGGATTCAACAATATATTGAACGAATTAAATAAATGTGTTCAGAGGTTAAACTAATGTGTTATGAGTTACATAAATTTGTTAGGGTTAATCAAATATATTAAAGTGATTCAACAAAAATCTCAATATCGTGTCGGAAAAAGTGCTCCGACATTGAAGAGTGACACAATTTTAAAGAACTCTTTTTATTAGACAAAAATGATCTAAAAAATTTCTCAGATGAAAATGTACATATTAAATGAACCTCATTAACACAAGACTTGAATACTCATGTCTGATCAGTAATATATACACCCTAAAACTTTGTTACATAACTTTTCTGGAGTCACATTGAAATTAGTGAGTTGGTTTTCTAACTTTGCAGAGGGTGATGACATAGTCACATACCATCTGCTTAAGGATTTGGATTCTCGACATCTATACCGTCAGATTATAATTAAATAGCTCAAATTAAGTGAACTAAGAATAAAAAAATAATAAAAACGTTTGTATGTTTCGGAGTCCTTTTATAAAATAATTTTTTACAAATAATTTTTAAATTTTTTTTATCAAAAGACGTGTTGAAGAAAATTTATTTAAATAATTATTAAAAATAAATTGTTTTGTGATTTTTAAAATAAAATAATTATTTTAGACATCAATGAGTTTAATTTTAACTTAAAAATATGACTTTAATTTTTTTTATCACAATCACTTTACCAAAACAAATCACTCATTTAATCTAAACAAACACAAATCTAATATCTAACTTAAATTCATCCCTTTTGTTTACAAATTACATATAGAGTTTTTTTTAATAAATATATTTTTTTCATTTTACTTAACGATTTTTATACCATTTTTTCAAAATAAAAAATTTTATACCCATATTCCACCAACTTCACATCATCACTTGCAATCTATTTCTTCCCTCATCATTTTCTTTTATTTCTCAATACACAATTGCACATGTCAAATCAATTTAATAATATATTTTTCTTATTCTTTTATTTATTTTTCAACGAAGTTTTTTCTTCTACTCAAAGGACTCAAATAGTTTTTTATAACTACTTGAATTCTTCAAATAACTTTTTTTGTCAATCAACATTTATAATCAGGTGACTACTTGAAGGGTTCAAGTAGTTGTTTATGACTACTTGAATCCTTTAAGTAGTTATTTTTTGTTTGATCAATCAACAACTCAAACACTAGTGACTATTTGAAGGTGTCAATTAATTTTTTATGACTATTTAAACCATTCAAGTAGCATTTATGACTACTTAAATCTTTTTCTAAGCAAAAAATAATAAAAATAAATAAACGTTAAGTACTTGAAATGTAATTGAAGTATATTTTTTTCATTTTACTTAATGGTTCTTACACCATTTTTTAAAAATAATAAATTTTATATCTCTATTCCACCAACTTCACATCATCACTTACAATCTTTTTTTCCTCATCATTTCCTTTTATTCCTCAATGCACGATTACACATGTCAAATCAAATTAATAATATATTTTTCTTATTATTATTATTATTTATTTTTCAACGAAGTTTTTTCTTCTACTTGAAGGGTTCAAATAGTTTTTTATCACTACTTGAACTCTTCAAGTAATTTTTTTTTGCCAATCAACATTTATAACCAGGTGACTACTTGAAGGGTTCAAGTAGTTGTTTATGACTACTTGAACCCTTCAAATATTTATTTCTTTCAGTCAATTACCATACACCAGGTGACAACTTGAAGGGTTCAAGTAGTTGTTTATGACTACTTGAACCCTTTACGTAGTTGTTTTTTATTTGATCTGACAACAACTCAAACATTAGTGACTATTTGAAGGTGTCAACAAATTTTTTATGACTATATAAACTTTTCAAGTAACTTTTTATGACTATTTAAATCTTTTTCTACGTAAAAAATAATAAGAAAAAATGAACGTTAAGTACTTGAAATATATTTTTTTCCTTTTACTTAAGGATTTTTATACCTTTTTTAAAAATAATAAATTTTATATCTCTATTCCACCAATTTCACATCATCACTTACAATCTTTTTTTCCCATCATCATTTCTTTTTCTTTCTCAATGCACAATTGCACATGTCAAATTAATTTAATAATATATTTTTCTCTTATTATTATTCTTTATTTTTCAACGAAGTTTTTTCTTCTAATTGAAGGGTTCAAATAGTTTTTTATGACTACTTGAACTCTTCAAGTAATTTTTTTTGTCAATCAACATTTATAACTAGGTGATTACTTGAAAGGTTCAAGTAATTGTTTACGACTACTTAAAGGGTTCAAGTAGTTTATGACTACTTGAACCCTTCAAATAGTTATTTTTTCAGTCAATTACTCATACATCAAGTGACCACTTAAAGGGTTCAAGTAATTATTTATGACTACTTGCACCCTTTAAGTAGTTGCTTTTTGTTTGATCAGTCAACACTCAAATATTAGGACTTTTTGAAGGTGTCAATTAGTTTTTTATGACTATTTAAACTATTCAAGCAGCTTTTTATGTTTACTTAAACATTCTTCTACGTAAAAAATAATAAGAAAAATAGAACGTTAAGTACTTGAAGTGTAATTGAAGTATATTTTTTTCATTTTACTTAAGGATTTTTATACCATTTTTTAAAAATAATAAATTTTATATCCCTATTCCACCAACTTCATATCATCACTTACAATCTATTTTTTCTTCATCATTTCTTTTTTTTTCTCAATGCACAATTACACATGTCAAATCAATTTAATAATATATTTTTCTTCTTCTTAATATTATTTATTTTTCAACGAAGTTTTTTCGTAACTCGAATGGTTCAAATAGTTTTTTATTACTACTTGAGCTATTCAAGTAATTTTTTTGTTAATCAACATTTATAACCATGTGACTACTTGAAGGGTTGAAGTAGTTGTTATGACTACTTGAACATTTCAAATAGTTATTTTTTTCATTCAATTACCCACACACTAGGTGACCACTTGAAGGGTTCAAGTAGTTGTTTATGACTACTTGAACCATTTAACTAGTTAGTTTTGTTTTGATCAGTCAACAACTCAAACACTAGTGACTATTTGAAGGTGTCAATTAATTTTTTATGACTATTTAAACTTTTCAAGTAACTTTTTATGACTACTTAAACCTTTTTCTACGTAAAAAAAAATACGAAAAAATGAACGTTAAGTACTTGAAGTGTAATTGAAGTATATTTTTTTTCATTTTACTTAAGGATTTTTATACCATTTTTTCAAAATAATAAATTTGATATCCCTATTCTACCAACTTCACATCATCACTTAAAATCTTTTTTTCCTTCATCATTTCTTTTTTTTCTCAATGCACAATTGCAAATGTCAGATCAATTTAATAATATATTTTTCTTCTTATTATTATTCTTTATTTTTCAACGAAGTTTTTTCTTCTAGTGGAAGGGTTCAAATAGTTTTTTATGACTACTTGAACTCTTCAAATAATTTTTTTTGTCAATCAACATTTATAATCAGGTGACTACTTGAACCCTTCAAATAGTTATTTATGACTACTTGAACCCTTCAAATAATTATTTTTTTCAATCAATTACTCATACAACAGGTGACCACTTGAAGGGTTCAAGTAGTTGTTTATGACTACTTGAACCCTTTAAGTAGTTATTTTTTGTTTGATCGGGTAACAACCCAAACACTGGTGACTATTTGAAAGTGTCAATTAATTTTTATGACTACTTAAACCTTTCATGTAGCTTTTTATGATTACTTGAACCTTTTTTACGTAAAAAATAATAAGAAAAAATGAACGTTAAGTACTTGAAGTATATTTTTTTCATTTTACTTAAGGATTCTTATACCTTTCAAAATAAGAAATTTTATACCCCTATTACAACAACTTCATATCACCACTTGCAATCTCTTTCTTCCCTCATCATTTCTTTTTATTTCTCAATGCACATGCACATGTCAAATCAATTTAAGAATATATTTTTCTTCTTATTATTTTTTATTTTTCAACGAATTTTTTTCTTCTACTTGAAGGGTTCAAATAATTTTTTATGATTACTCGAACTCTTCAAGTAATATTTTTTTTGTCAATCAACATTTATACACTAGGTAACTACTTGTAGGGTTTAAGTAGTTGCTTATGACTACTTGAATCCTTCAAATAGTTATTTTTTTCAATCAATTACCCATACACCAGATGACCACTTGAAGGGTTCAAGTAGTTGTTTATAATTACTTGAACCCTTTAAATAGTTATTTTTTGTTTGATCATTTAACAACCCAAATATTAGTACTATTTGAAGGTGTCAATTAGTTTTTTATTCATACTTAAAACTTTCAAGTAGCTTTTTATGACTACTTAACCTTTTTCCTATGTAAAAAATAATAAGAAAAAATGAACGTTAAGTACTTGAAGTGTAATACCCCAAAGATTATAAGGGGTAAATTTGTCAATAAATGTGTTCAGAGGTTAAACTAATGTGTTATGAGTTACATAATTTTTTTAGGGTTAAACAAATATATTGAAGTGATTCAACAAAAATCTCGGCATCATGTTGCAAAAATTGCTCCTACATTGAAAAGTGGCCCAATTTTGAAGAGCTCCTTTTATCAGACAAAAATGATCTAAGAAATTTCTCAAATAAAAGTATACATATTAAATGAACATCATCTACACAAGACTTGAATACTCACGTCTAATCCAGTAATATATACACCCTAAAACTTTGTTACATAACTTTTCTGGAGTCACAATGAAATTAGTGAGTTGGTTTTCTAACTTTGCAGAGGGTGATAACATAGTCACATACCATCTGCTCAGGGATTTGGATTCTCGTCATCTATACCATCCGATTAGAATTAAATAGTTTAAATTAAGTGAACTAAGAATAAAATAATAATAAAAATGTTTGTATCGAGTCCTTTTATAAAATAATTTTTTACAAATAATTTTTAAATTTTTTTATCAAAAGACGTGTTGAAGAAAATTTATTTAAATAATTATTAAAAAAATTTGTTTTGTGATATTTAAAATAAAATAATTATTTTAGATGTCACATCAATAAGTTTAATTTTAACTTCAAAATATGACTTTAAATTTTTTATCACATTCACTTTACCAAAACAAATCAATCATTTAATCTAAACAAATACACATCTAATTTCAACTTTCTCGAACTCGGTTGGTGATGCTAACACCAAATCTTATCCCTTTTTGTTTACAAATTACTATAGAGTTTCTTCAATAAATATATTTTTTTCATTTTACTTAACGATTTTGACACCGTTTTTTTAAAATAAAAAATTTTATACACCTATTCCATCAACTTCACATCACCACTTGCAATCTCTTTTTTCCTTCATCGTGGTATAAGATTGTGAGTAAATATTTCCGGAATAAGATTGCTAGAATATGATTGTGAGAATGTATATGACTGTAAAGTTAAGATTATTTTTTTAGGGTTAAACAAATTTTTTTCATATATACTTAATAATTTTTCAATCAAACCATTATATTATGATACGTCGTGTAGGTATCAGTTTAGCTTAAAAAGAAAAGATGAAAAATCAAATAAAGTTAGATTCTAGAGAGTGTAAGACTTTCTAGCTCTGTGACCCACAATCCCAACAAGAGGACAAAGAAGATCCCCCCACCTTACAAGCCCACAAGAACAAAATACCAACCCTTTTAGTCTTTCCATCCATAATCACGCTCCTTTTCTCCTTCATTCTAATCTTTAAAGTTTAACACATAAACTAAACTATAAATCTTTTCTTTTCTCCCCCACCACTAACTTAAATACTTTCTGCATTATTTTCTTATTTAAAATGCATGTCTGTTAATACAGAAACTTCAGGAATGGAAGAACAAATCAAATTGAGAAGACCCAAAAGCAATTCATCCAATCGATTTTAGAAACAAATCAAAACCCATTACCTCAAATCCCTTCAATCATTCAATCCACACGCAGCAAACCCATGATTTCCTCATTCCTCATCTCCTCAAACCCTACCACTGCCAATGAGACCCACCAAAGGAAAAGGAGCAATGTTTCTTCGTAACTTTCAGAGAACTTGGATGCACAACCTCGACTTCTCAAACTCTTCGCCACTCACTAGTTCGCTCGCTGGCCGTGCCGTGGCTCATGGTTCTTTCGTCGGGGTTCGCTAGTTCAATAGTTCATCGTCATGGTACGAACTCTTCATTAGCTGGTTCGCTGGTCATCGATGATCGCCGTCATTTAATTCTAGGTTTTCAATTGCTACAGTTCTTGGTCTTTAGTTCGCGTCGTGGTTAGATTATGGGTGGATTTATGCAACAAATAAGAAAAGGAGCAATGTTTCTTCGTAACTTTCAGAGAACTTGGATCACAGCCTCGACTTCTCAAACTCTTCGCCACTCACTAGTTCGTTCGTTGGCCGCGCCGTGGCTCATGGTTCATTCGTCGGGGTTCGCTAGTTCAGTAGTTCATCGTCGTGGTACGAACTCTTCATTAGCTAGTTCGCTGGTCATCGATGATCGCCGTCATTTAATTCTAGGTATTCAATTGCTACAGTTCTTGGTCTTTAGTTCGCGTCGTGATTTGATTACGGGTGGATTTATGCAACAAATAAGCTGATAGAGAGAGACGCACAATCGAAGCCACACAATTCAGAAACAAAATATTTTGGGTTCTAACACTACATAGGGCTCCATTTTGTGTGGTTGAGAGAAAGAGAGACAAAAAGAGAGATCAGAGGAAGAGTTTACCATTTTAATGGGTCTGAAGGAGAGGAGTGAAGTTCGATTCGTATGTGAGTGAGGGAGTAGATTGGGGAATTTGTAGAAAATGGCAAGCGAGTGAGTAGCTGGAATGAGGGAGGGTATCTTTACATTCTAGGATAATGAAGCACCCAAAAATTTTGAACCAAACAAAGCAATCTCATACTTGCCCTCATTTTCCAGGCATATTGCCTCATATCACCACATACCAAAAGTGTCATCAAGTTTCAGGACACCCAATCCGTCATGTTCACGTCCACGTTACAAGTTCACGTTCAAGTGTGAAAAGAGGGATATGCCTAGTTGAATTATGATCAATCAAGTACAAGTATTAGCAAGAATAAGTACAAGTTCTAGTTATATGTTAACCACTAATCAATTATGTTGATTAATTACAAGTACTTTATGTTATTTAATAATCAAGTGAATGTGTTAAATTAAATTTGCATGAGTTATATATTTACATTTATGCCATGTGAAATTTATTAGTATGTAAGTTTACTTACTAAGTATTTTTAATACTCACCCCTCATACAGGTGATGACGAGCAGCAAGAGTGGGGGACTACCATAGATAGCGAAAATATGAGATTTTTCACAATTTATGATTATATGATGTTAGAAACAGTTTTTCAGTTTAATTCAGGAATTTTATGAATTTTCATGTTTTATGGATTTTTGTGTCCGACATTATTACAGCTTAATGAATCATTTAATTCAAATTTATGAATTAATATTCTCTTAAAATAATTTTATGCTTCCGCTATTTAAAGTTAAAATTAGAGTAAAATTAAGGTTTTCAATTTGGGGATTTTCTTGAATTGTGAATTTTTTAATTGTTAAATTACAAACATGTTCAACTCTCGAAAATCGAGGCGTTACATGAAGCGTTTAAGTAACCTCTTATGACTACTTGAACCCTTCAAGTACTGGTTTTAATTCTGGAAGTAGAAAAAAATATTACTTGAAGGGCTCAAGTAGTTGCATCTGACTACTTGAACCCTTTAAGAAGTGATTTTGATTATGAAAGTAAAAAAATATTATTTAAAGGGTTTAAGTAGTTGTATCTGACTACTTGAACCCTTCAAGAAGTAATTTTGATTCTAGAAGTTAAAAAAAATTATTACTTGAAGGGTTAAGTGGTTGCACATGACTATTTGAAGGGTTCAAGTGGTTGAATCTAACTATTTGAAGGGTTCAAGTGATTGCATCTCTGACTATTTGAAGGGTTCAAGTAATCAGATACAACTATTTGAACCTTTTAAGTAATGTTATTTTTACTTTCAGAATAAAAAAACACTACTGGAAGGGTTCAAGTAGTCACATACAACTACTTGAACCCTTCAAGTAATATCTTATTTTTACTTTCAGAATCAAAATCACTACTTGAGGGGTCCAAGTAGCCAGATACAACCATTTAAACCCTTTAAGTAATATTTTTTTTACTTTCAGAATCAAAATCACTACTTGAAGGTTTTAAGTAGTAAAATACAACTACTTGAACCTTTCAATTAATTATCTTTTTTACTTTCAGAATCAAAATTATTATTTGAAGGCTTAAATAGTCAGATACAACTACTTGAACCCTTCAGGTAATATTTTTTTAACTTCCAGAATCAAAACCATTACTTGAAGGATTCAAGTAGTCAGATACAACTACTTGAACCCTTGAAGTAATATTTTTTTTACTTTCAGAATCAAAATCACTACTTGAAGGGTTCAAGTAGTCAAGTACAACTACTTGAACCCTTCAAGTAATTTTGTTTGACTTGTAGAATCAAAATCACTACTTGAAGGGTTCAAGTAGTCAGGTACAACTATTTGAACCCTTCAAGCAATTTTGTTTGACTTGTAGAATCAAAATCACTACTTGAAGGGTTCAAGTAGTCAGATACAACTACTTGAACCCTTCAAGTAGCGATTTTTTTACTACTTGAACACTTCAAGCAGCCACATCCTCTCTGGATAAATCACTACAGGAGACAAAAAATGACTACTTGAAGGGTACAAGTAGTAAAAAAAGATTACTTGAACCCTTCAAGTAGTCATTTTGTTTCATGTAGTGATTTATACAGAGCAGCAGCGTCACGCCAGTAGAAAAAGTTAAGGTACTAAGCTAAGCTGCTGTTGGGGAACTCGGTAGAAGCGATTTGCCGCTTCCACCTCTCTAGGCTTCACAATAGCTCCCCCCATATAGAATTAAAAATGAGTCTTCTCCCCTCCACTATAAGAAATCCGAAAGGAATTTATAATTCCGAAGGATTTTTTGTTTGAGCAGGGGGCTCCGAGTCTTGTGTTGACAAAGATCAGGATCCTGCTGTGATCCTCGATCTCTTCCTGAATATTGATCAACGTTCTACCTGTAGAGGTACTCAAATGGGATCAGTGATCGATTTCTAGGTTTCGTCGTAAACCTAATTGGTTACTTCCAACTACGCCATGGAACTGCTAAATCCCTCGTGAGACTCCAGTTCCGGTCAATCGTGCTTGTCAGCCTTCATCACCGCTGCTTTGGCGACCCGACTGAACAAATGCGGTGAGGCGACTTGTGTAGCGAGGGGTTTTCCGCAGTGGAACCTGTCAAGTTCAGTCTATGAATCCAAAGTCAACTTTGGGGTCAAAGCCTAGACCAAAGGTGCCTAATTAGGTAGCAAATCCCATCCTCAGCTAAACCAGGTGGTAGCCTAATCGAAGAAGTTTAGCTTGTGCCCAAGCCCACCTTTTCTATTCATTCCATCGGTATGCTCCCAGGTACCTGTAATTGTGATCCGTTTGCCAGAACTAAGGGGTCTTTCTGTGGAAACCTTCACGAACAATCGTCGTTTTTTGATGGTTTTTCCGCTTTTCGCGTGTGACTACTTGAATAGTTCAAGTAGTCAAAAAACACTACTTGAACCCTTCAAGTAGTCAAATTATATGTTGTCATCGATTTTATATATAGGCATTTAACTACTTGAAGGGTTCAAATAGTGTTTTATGACTAATTGAACCTTTTTAGTAGTCATTTTATTTTATGCAATGATTTGTACGGAGAATATGTGACTATTTGAAGGGTTTAAGTAGTAAAAAAAATATTACTTGAACATTTCAAGTAGTCATTTTGTTTCATGCAATAATTTATACAGAGAGCATGTGACTACTTGAAGGTTCAAGTAGCAAAAAATACTACTTGAACCTTTCAAGTAGCCAAAAACACTACTTGAATCTTTCAAGTAATCATTTTTAACTCATGTTAGATAACAATCTAGATACAGAAATTGATACCATCCACACAGTAATCAATCTTGAACCCCTTATTGGTTTATAATTATTTAAATTTCAATCAACAAACATATATAATCAACAAACTTATAATCCGAAGAAGTGTAAAAGAATTCACAAAATCCAAATGAAAAAAAAGTTTCTCAAGCCTTAAGTTTTCTCAGCCACTGACACTTTGTGCCATCAAGTATCAATTTTGTCATTTTGATCGGATCCAATAAATCTGAGTTGGTTAAGTACCCATTCGACCATTACCACCATTGAAGCTTAAACGACTATGTCATAGTCAAAACAGTGCGATTGAGAGGAAGAACTTCGCAGAACAGGAAAGCATGGAGGAAACAAACCTCCGTTGCTTCGCTGAATAGGAAAATACGAAGGAAACGAATTAGAAATCATGGAGGAAACAATGAGGGAAAGAAGAAGAGTGAGGGAGTGAATATTGATTTGATCTTTACATGGAGAAAAAGAAAAGAAATGATGATGAAAAAGAGAGTTGAATTTTTTTATGTTGATTGTGATGGGCCAGGAGTGTAAAATTCTAGATTTTGATAAATGGGTATAACTATTCTTAACCAAAATGAAAAGAATACCTATTTACAAATAACCCTTCCACAACAAACTATTCCAATTCACTCAATTATAATTTACATATAACAAAAAACATACCAAAATTCACCTAATTTTAATTAACACATCACATAAGCCAATTTGCTAAGTTTTAATTTTAATTAAAAACTGACAGAATTTGCCAAGTTTTAATTTACACCACTCTCTCCCCTTCAACACCCGTCAACGCGACAACGCCTCCCCTCCCTCTTTATCTTCCATTTTCCATTTTTTTTCATCTCTCACCTCATTCAGGTAAGATTTTAACCCATCCCTGTGAAGAGCTCCTCCATCAGTGAAGAAATCCTTCACTAGTCATTTAAGTAGTTCTGCAGACCATGGAAGTCACCATCTGCAGCATATCCTCGAGCTCCTCGGTTCGTCGTGTAATCGAACTCTAGGTATGGACAAATTCCGTTCGGTGACAACGCCTCCCTAATTTTTTCAAAATTAACTGACATGAGTTTTGGATGCCATTTTTCCTGATTTTTCCCCACCCTCCACCATCAACGTGAGAGAAGTGAATATGTTGAGAAAAATCACAGTTTCAAGTTTTTAAATGATCTTTTAGCCGTATTTCTTGAATGGTACAATTTTAGGGGAAAAAATTTTAGTACAGTTCCTGAGAAAAAAAAATGCAAGAAAAAAGAGGGGAAAAAAGTGCAGTTTTATGTTTTAGTTTTTTCAACTAGTTCCAAACAAGTTTTTAAAGAAAAAAGTGAACTTTTATAAAATAGGCTTCCAAAACTATAAATAATAAATATACCCCTATGTTTTTTACTATTTACAAAATAAACCCCTACACTTCTTTTTCTCCTCGTACTCGGAGATTTTGCAAATAACACCCTTCCGTTACTTTTATAACCCAAATTTGACGTTCCACGCACATGTGTCTCACTTGCAACAGGAAAGCTACAAGGGTATTATTTATAATATATAAACTTTTTTTACAGTTACTGCAACGTTCACGCAAATGTATTATAAAACAGTAAATCTTTTTTACAAGAAAAGGTAGAAACATGATTCACGGACACACATCGATAGTGTCTACACAATAATTGATGCACCAACCACGACATGACAGAAAAACCCATGTTTCACATTGAGTAAATAACACGATGTATGTTTCAGGACAGAGGACACTACAGACAGAGTACAGTTTCTTCATACGGTCGTGCACAGCTTTCCTTTTCTCGAAGAATAGGAAAGCTCCTCTTTATCCCAAACACACCAAACGCAAAAGTGAACATAAAAGGGAAAGGTCAGGGATCAAAATTCAAACTTGTGAAAGCTGTTTGCTTATATTGCACATAACACAAAAGGAGACAAAATAGATACACAGAAGTTAGTGGTGGGGAAAGCAGAGAAAAATGGTATCAAAAGCTGCAATACCCCTAGCTGCAAGTTAACGTGACAACAAAAGCATGCATATAACAAGATGAATTCAGATAGATAGATCACCATGAAAATGGTGAATCCAAACTCAGTCAGGATCATCCCTTTGACCTCAGTCGAAGATGCCCACTCAGGAAATGATACATCAAGCTTTTCCTTCCCCATTTCCAGATTATTGGCCCCAGAACTTGCCTCCTCTTTTTCATTTGTTTTCCTGCATTGTTTTGGGTATCAAAGGGTCAGACTGAAAAAAATAAAGTAGCCAACCCCCTTCGATGAATAAGAAGTAGATTATACCAATCTCCTTTGCAGTTTGCATTAATTATAGACAATTCCCTCGCCCTTAGTTACTTAATCTGAAAAGTCTAAAATTTCCTCCAATTGATATCTCAATATTTCTTGATCTAACTCCAACCATTTTCAATTTCAGCCAAAAAGAAAATAGCAAAACTTGTTTTAGACACATCCTCAAGTCATAAGCTATAAGAAAATAAAAGTGGGGATATAACAATCATAATTACCAATCAGTATGAATTTCTTTTAGAAAGAAATGGGCGAATGGGGTTTTACTCATGCATTGACTACGATGAAACTAGGTAGGCTGTTAGTGTAATATAGAGAGCGAGAGAGAGAGAGAGAGAGAGAGAGAGAGAGAGAGAGTCCTCACTTCTGCTTTGTAAAGTGTATGTTGCCCACTGTGACTCTAATTTTGTAAAACTAGATTCCAACTTAGGCCAGAAGTTCATCTGAATCTTGAGGACGTCCAGCACAGTCTGCACCCCAGCTTTGGAAGGTGAACTGTTTCCTAAATCACATTCAGGACTTTCACCGAGCAATACCTAATCATGGAAATCCAAAACTAAATACGTTGCATCAATGAGGCAGAATTAATCTCTACTTATACATTCCCTTTTATGACCATTTACGTTAAAAAAAAAATCAGTTTTGCTAGTGATAGACTCTTTTTCTTTTTCTTTGGGTCGTTACAGATGTGGATAAAATGCTCATGAATTTCATAATCTTATGTCACCTTAATTACTGCAGTAGCTGAAGATGATATGGAACGAAGATTATAGCTGCATATTATGAACCCCCTCAGAATTGAGCAAAATAATAAAAGTCAAAAACTCCAAGCACAAAGCTTAAGAAGCGCGTAACAGAACGAACCCGCCCTCGAGAATAACCAGCAACTTTCCTCCACAGACATTGTTCAACATGTGAGTCATCCGTGCATAGCCAACCGGAGTAACCTGCACGATAAACCAAAGAAGAGATATATAGATACACCGAGAGAGGGGGGGGGGGGCGGGGGGGGAGAGCAAAGATCTCCGAAGCTAATAAACTGAAAGGATTAAAATGAAAAAGACCATTTACTGGAATAATGTGCTTATACACGCTAAACTTCAGCCAAAATAAATCCGCCAAAAAAGAGCTAGATCCAAAAAAAAATACCGGAGGAGCACTGAAAGTTAAGCAGCCATTACAACACCAGAAATACCAAAGCGAGTACTTCTGGAAGTAAACCTAATCCGACAGAATAATTTAGGGTAAAAGGATGGAGATTCAGTTGGTCAAAGAAACAAAGATCCTTACATCACAGCACCCCAAGGGATCTCCCCTTGCAGCATCAAATCCAGCTGATATTATGGTGAAATCCGGAGCAAACTCAGAAACTGCAATGATATTATAGTTCAAAAACGACCATCAGATGACTTTAGCCAATAATCAAATGCAAAAAAAAAATGCATGAATATCTAATAAGAATAGGCACCTAGCGATCTACATCTCAGAGCAGAGAATTTTAGCACAGAATTCTAGCATGATCAAGAATAATAATCGTAATAGTATGTACATATATGGATAAAGAGACAACATTGACATGATAATATAATATTCGGTCTCTCCAAGCTTATTCTTCAGTAGACAAGCTCCATTCGAATCTTGTGCTCTGCTATATTTCAGACTCTTTTTTTCCAAAAATTTGTATTGGGCCCACAATACAAACTACTGGGAAACCATCATTCTCAAACCTCACAGCACCACCAGAAGCAATATTCTTAGTGACACTCCACAGATACATTTTGATTAGATATTATTCGCGAGACGGTCTTCTAACAATCATACAATAAGAGAAAACACCAAAAAATACAGCACAACCATTTGACATGTAAGCGGAAAATATGAACTTTTTTTTTAATTTTGAAGCAGATAATTTGTGCATCCAAAAAAGAGAACAAAAAAAGAAAAAATTGTGCGTCTAAAATCCAATATTGACAAGGTTATATGAACTCGTCACCATACAATGTGTGAAAGAATCTCACAATGGTCAATGACATTCTCAGAAATGCATTTTCACATCAGTAGAAAAAGAAAGATGTTACAAAAGGGTAAGTTTTGCTAGACATGTATCAAGACTTTTATACAAGGGACACCAAAAATAGCCAAATAACCTTCCATACACAAAAGCAACAAATCCACAAAATTGAAAGTCTCCTTAGGGGTTGACTCCGCTCTAAATTCTGAAAACAAAGGAACTATATACACACATCAGCCACCTCATGAGATAACTCCTTAAAATAATAGATGGAAATGAAAATAAAGCATGAGCAATAATAACCTATAGGAAGCACAACATGCTGAAAAGCAAAAATGTAATCATTATCTCCAACTCCTCCACAACTCCATGGAATATTCACACAATATCCTTCTGCACCCATTTTTCCAACCTGAAAAGGTAAAAATATCGCATTAATGAGTTGAGCCAATGTATACATGCAACATAAATAGCATCATAGGCAAACTTGAACATGATGAATAGAGATCCAATGATGAATAACCCACTGGAGTGGCTCAATTATTTCTCCTAGAGCATCCAAATAGGAGATTGTGCCGTGTATATCCAGAATTGTAAAGAAATGGAAAATAATGACTACAAAAATACATCGATAATGCTATTGCTCATCTAGTATAGATCCAATTGCTCATCTAGTATAGATCCATATCATAGTTTACCGCAATGTCCATGTGAATTGACAAAAACGTAACCGCCAGGAATTGATATCTGGCATTTAGTTATAATCCATCAATTTTAATTTTTAGTAGGTACCGTACCTCACAATCACCATTGACAGTTTCCATAGCCAATCCCAGATACCAGCAAGTTGATTCATGCTTTCATGATAAATTCAGATAATAACACATTGTCTGATGGTGTCAGATAAATTCAGACAATAACACATTGTCTGATGGTGTCAGATAAATTCAGATAAAACCTCAGTTACAGATGGTGTCAAAAGGGCCGTGAAATGTTGCAAAATATGTATGCAACAAGGATTAACTTGAGCTCTAGAAATTAAAACTTAAATCCATTACTAATTACAAAACAACTACAGATTGTTTGGAGCTGCTCACTTGCTCAGAAGAGTTGTCAAAATGACAAGGGAGAACGTTTGCCATCCAAAGGCCCAGGCTTCACAGCAGGATATATCATAAATATGAACTACACATTTTCAACATTATCGTTTCTACACCAAAATAACTACATAAAAAAGGTCCGCTCCAAGTGTGGAGCCACCTCACTAACTTGGCTAGGGGAGGCAATTAATTCATCATAGGCAAACTGGAAAGGAAAAAGAAATGAAGTAGCAATTTATAACCTCATCAGCAGCACCCGTACCAGGATAAAACTTGCCTCCCTCATGTCTATGCAAAGATACATACAAGACCTACAGGGAACAGGTCAAATTTATAAATGTTACAATTATAAGACTCCCTGGTTCAAATATTCAATGCAAATCTCCGAGCTACGCTCTTTTCAAAGTAGGACAGATGCTATGCAGAATTACATCCATAAAATATCCATGACTGGAAACTTTATGTTGACCATCCAAATATCTAGTGGTTATCAGAAATGTAATAGCTTATATAACTAAGGGTTAAACATAAAAATAGCACTTCGGCTGCTTTGTAATCACAACCCTCACACAATATTTTTAGCGAATTTATTACCTGCTTACAATTTTTGCAATTAAGCCCCATCTTACACAAAAACAGGTAGCTTTAAATCATATCAACCTAAAGAAAATACATATACCTCTCTTTCAAAAACTATTTAACACAAAAAAAAGTTATCGATAAAAAGAAGTATATCATTAACAAAAAAGATCCTGGGCTATTTAATACAAAAATTGAGCTATAAAATACATTTTCCGTAGATCAAAACTTAATCTAACTGAAATGTCACATAAATTTAATTCACTTTCAAAAATTATTAAATACAAAATCTTTAAAAAAAAAATTGGATGAGTGAATATATACTGAAATTGAAAAATGTCAAATTTACATTATTCGCAGATCAAAACTTAATCTAACTGAAATGCCACATGGATTAGGAACTCATTGGAAGATTTTAAATAGATTGAATAAGGAAAACATGCAAACACTGTTCGTAAGACTACAAATTTAACAGATTTTGTTAGGTGTGTTCACAGTTCGGTTCGGTTATGTTTTTTATATCAATCTGAACCTAAGTTTTGGTGTGGCAATATTGCCAACCGAACCAAACCAGTTATAAAAAATTAACCTAACCGAACTGAAAGTTTCGGTTTGGTTCGGTTCTTCGGTTCGGCCTTAGTAATAAGAAAATAATTTTTACACATTTTTTTAAAGAATTATTACCAAAACAATAAAAAAAACTAAAGTTTCAGTTCCATTCGGTTCAGTTTGGTATGAAATTACATAATAAAAATTAACACGTAACAGAAAAACTAAAGTTTCGTCCAACCATACGACTGATTAGGAGACACAAGTGTCTTAGCCAACACCATACAACCTTCAAGCAAATCGTTCCACTAGAAATGATAGTAACATATGAAAACTAAGCACTTGTGAGATCTGTACTATTACTACAATGCAGCTCACCGATTTATTCTGCTCAAATATTTCCTGAGTGCCATTGCCATGATGAACGTCCTGCAATGATCATGGAAAACGACTTGAGAGAGAGAGAGAGAGCGAGAGAGAGAGAGAGAGAGAGAGAGAGAGAGAGAGAGAGATGCAGTACAGTCACACGCAGGCGGCCAATATTAAAAGGAGTATCGATCTTACCCAATCAACAATTAGCACCTTCTTAGCACCTGCAACTTGAGCTGCCATCGCAGCAACTGCTGCATTGTTGTGGAGGCAAAAACCCATGGCTTGTCTTACACCAGCATGATGTCCAGGAGGACGAACCTAAGTCACAGGAGATTAATTTTTTTCAGAAAAAAAAAAAAAGAAAAACTTTGAGGAGATAGAGAACTTAAAAGCTTAGAAGTTAACCAGAGGCTATTAAAACTAGATATTGAGAAAGCATACCAATGCAAAACCATTTTTAACACGTCCAGAAATTATCTCTGCAGCAAGATCAGCACATAAACCAGCTGCAAGCCTAGCAGCCCGTGCAGAATGCTCATTGGCATATGTGTCAGGAGTGAAATAACTGCCAATCAGGAAAAAAGGCAAAGTAATCCATATTCAATTAACAGCCAACTTAATCAGGCTTGAGGTGCCCCACGTAGATATCTTAAAATCGTTTTATTTGGGAGAGGGGAATAGTTACATAATAGTTGAATAATTGTTGGGGAGACATGGAAAACATCAAGTTTTGAAGTTTTGTTTTCTTCCTCTGGACTTTATAGACTTATTTGTTATGCAACTTTAATTGAGTATGAAATATAAAAATAAATCAAAAAATTAGTACATATAGTTTAATTTACTTTCTCGCTTTTGTTCCCCACTTTCTAATAGTTTTTTTATAGGACACAAACTTATATTTAATAAAAGAGATGTACAAAAGACTGTTTGGAGGATAAGCCATCCTAGCCGAACACCAAAAACCTAAATTAATCTATACAAACAGTCAACCAATCGATATCAATAAAAAACAAAAGAATGTCCCCAAACTGAGGTGGACACCCACAAAGAAACCCAAAAATGGATCTTATCCACAAAGAATCAATATCCATGGAACTATATTCGAAAATTCTCCTATTCCGTTCTGACCATAACCCCCATAACACTGCGACAACCCCCATGTACCACGAAACTTTGATCTTCATGGGCCATTTCAAAAGAAATACTTGACAAAAAAGATCATCCATGCGTCTATGAAAAACCCAACTTATGTGCATCTTCAACATTAACCGGTGCCAAAACTCCCTCGCAAAAGAACAATGAATAAAGAGGTGATCCAAATTTTCACTATTGTTGCCACACATTCCACTTCCTAATAGTTTCCTCCAATGTAAAACAAAGTTCTTCAAAACTCTTTTCTTCATACTCTTTTTCTTAGTGTGCGCGTGTCGGGGGGGGGGGGGGG